>QLPC01012140.1:0-62713 GCA_003314055.1 Lactifluus hygrophoroides
ATCAAAACGCGTCAAATTGTTTGATATCTTTGATATTCTTAGATATTCTTAGACGCTTTTCCGGCTGGGGTTCAACCACTCAATCAGGCAACACCTCGCCGTGGCTTGAACCACCTCGTTGGCCTTTACACTGCCTCATCCCGATTTGTTGTTCGCCATGGCTTGAACCGTTTCACTGGCCTTTACACCACCTCATCCCGATTCGTCGTTTAATCAGGCAACAAGATAGTATCGGGCTTTATCCACTCAAGTGACCTTTTTCCTACACCTGTAACACCCCCCTTCAAAAGCTCTTTTAAAGGGATACCAATGATAGCCAGACGGCAGCGTTTTGGGATATCTCGACAAAAACTCGCCTCCCCCAGCCTCATAATACCTACCTTTGACATCGCAGTTAATGGCCGAAATCGAACTGCAACTTCATCAAGCCAATGAATTCCAACAAAATGACTTTGCACGTTTCTATCTCCATCAGCTGCATGGTCACATAGAGCAGAATGCTAGAGTCAGTCTTGGACATCGTCACCGACGTCACACGCATCACTTTACGCAAGTGCTGATCTCTGTGTGCTGTTCTTTAGATTGCACTTCCTGCCGGCGATGACCAACGCGATGGTCATCAAGAGGATCTCCCACCCCAAATCGGAAACGTTGTTATCCAGGATCAAGTGCAACACTCATATTACATCAACGGGGCCCACTACAATGGATTTCACTATACCCCCACACCACCAACTGTGAGTGACACCAAACCATTTACCCTTCTCCCTGACAAAGACTCCTATGCATAGTACCCTGTCGACCCATACGGTCTGGGTATCAATGAAGATATCCCACCGCCAGTCGAAAACATTGGTGTTCAGGACGAGGCTCAACGCGTAGACTACATTAACATGGCCCACTACGATGGAAGGCACCACCTTCCCCTGCCACTAGCTGCGAGCAATATCCGTCCATGTTCTATCATGTCTCCTTATTGATAGTTCCTCTTTCTCACAGTACCCTCCTGTTCCAGACCAGGGGTTCGGCCATGCTGGACATTTCCCCAACGTAAATGCACTGGCCGATGTCGTTGGCCCTCAGTTTCTGGTATCTACCAAGCTTGCTTTCTATCTCGTACATGTGATGACTAGATCGTTCGCTGCAGGAGAATCAAGGAAACAGGGATGCAGATTTTGCTCCGCAGCATGTCGCGGCTGGCCCCGAGCAAGCTCTCCCTGATGGTTGGCCTCACCAAACCCCTCCAATGATCCCGCAAGGGCAAGAGAATCTCCGATTCCTTGCATATCGCTATTTGCACCACGATAATACACTGATTGATATGGTTCGGGTGGAACCAGGTCCTGCTGGTCGGTTCAAAGTGATGTTCATGCTTGAGACAGATGACTCTATCTAATGCTGACTTGCAAATGGAGTCACTTTGGCACTGAGATGGGGCATGGTGCCGATCATATGGGTTTGCAATGTTTGTTTTCTTTCGAGTCTCCCGATGCGTCGTCCTGTTCACCGCTTTGTGCTAGTAGCCATTTCTTGATTGGTGCCTTGCCTTGCCTCACTTCGTTATGATGTAGTTGGCCCTTGCCAAGTTCTCTCTTCCAATATATCCCTGTCACGCTTAACATCATTAACATGCCCGAAGAGGGTCCTTTAATCAGGGCGTCGATTGGACGAGAAGGGCAACTTATGAGCCAATGTTGTTAACGTTTCTGAAAGGGACCAGCATAGACGTGTATTTCTAAATCGTAAAATGCCAGTTGGTGAGAGACAAATGATTGGTGGCTTGCGCCTTGCTGACATCATCACTGTCCGAGATTGCCGAATGGACGTAGCAACACGCGACTTTGAGGTCCCTTTTAGATCATTTTCACACCTCCCTCCATTCTCCCTAGTCTTGCAGCCCTCTAAGCTCTCATCTATACCTCAAAGTCCTGTTTAAGATGGCCGAACAGCAACTTAGCATCACACCTCCGAGTCAACAATACTTCTCTTTACAAGGTTCCTTCAAAGTCGCCATCGCTGGATTTCAACTGTAACCCGAACAACCAATCTTCCTGTTTATCAGAGTCGTAATTAAGATGTGCTTAGTGGCGTGGTTATTGGTTAGTGCCTCGGACCAGTGACAATACTGCCTGATCCGTAGCGGTGTTGAGGTTCACTTGAGAGTAGCGAAGGGAGGCAGCTGTGTGCTCAGAGTCCAACTAGCCAACGAGCGATGCCTTTCCTCATGGCACGGGGGTGCCAACCAGCGGCTCCACCATCAACCAATAACACTGCGGTACTACATAACTCTCTCTGCACTGATAGTGACACCCCCCTGGTTGAGATTGAGCTCTTCGGAGCCTGGCTAACCACTGATATCGAGACAACGACAGCATAGGTTTTCGCGATCATTACTAGGCCAGAATCCCCTAATGACCCCCTGGTGGAACGACGATTGCTCTACACGCACAAGCCGAGGGTCTCAATAATGCAGCGAACCAGGATGAGAAGAAAGCACAACCGCTGTCCTTCGTGCCAAGATCCGCTAGGCCAAACGTACCTGAGTAGAAAACCTCATCAGCAATGCCACCCTATGAGACTCATCATAGAGACACGGTAGAAGGACCACTCCCATCCCTGCCATCCGTTCCAGTGACTCGGAGTGCCTGTCAATGACAAAGTCAGACAAACTTGGGGCAGGAAATGATGAACGTCTTTACAACCCGGTTCTGAAGCAACTCCCGCACACCGTCTCCACCGTCTTTCATGATGATTCCCAAGCCCCGATGAGGTCCCACTTCCACAGCCACAAGCGCCAAAATAAATTGGCACTGCCCTTGCCACCACCTCAAATTTATCAGCACCTAGCTAATCCAGCCCGGGCCATAGCTGGTAGCTGGCCTGGAAAATGGACTGCAAAAACATCCGTCAATCATTTGATGCCTGCCTTCGAGCAGGCTACCCCCCAGCCTCGAAGCTTTGAAGTCCGCCGCCGTAGCAGTCGACCCGCAACTAACTTGCACTCCCTCCCTCGCTAAGAACTACCACACAATAGCAATCCTAGAGAGGAGAAGGTCACCGGTCTCTACCACGACATGCCCTCCTACTAACCAGTGTGGTGGACATGATGCCAGCTCTACTACAAATGCTGGCCCCGCCTTGGTTCATGACATCTCTGTCGTGTGGGCCAATGGCCTTGTGCGCACGATCTCAGGCGCCTTCCAGCTCACGGAATCCCTTAACGAAATCATCGACTTATGGTTGAGTGAGGGGGGCGTACCAGGAGGAGCTACGAGGTGAAGCGTTGAAACGATAACATGATAGTTGACGAAGGCGCAGCGCTATAGCCCATAGAACACATGGTAGACTTACTGCTCCCGTTGCAGCTCCGTACACCTACTTCGGTCGAATTCACTATTCTCCTGTTGTAGTTTGTAGAGGTCACCTTGAAAAGCTAATTTATTTTATCTATTCAGCTTGTTCGCGTAAGGCGAGATAGGAAGAAGAGTCGCGCACTCGCACTCCCAATCGTCTCATTCGCGAGTCACAACTCTACTTGGCTCTGAGTACAACCTTCTTCAAGTTAGATGGCGTGCGGAAAGAGCAAGGTCTGCGAGCATCAATATCCTCTAGATCCTCACTCGGATATGCCATCAGTGCCCGGTGTCAATGGACCGCCAACTCGGGAATTTCTGCTGAGACTAAATCGAAAGGGAGCGAGCTTTAAAGGGTCCTCCAACGCGTCTGCCACTGCAGTCAGCCGTGAGAATTTCATGCCAAAATCGGGTAGACTGCTATTGTACCGCAGTGCGGCTCAGGCGGATGTGGTCAACCAACAAGCAATGTCCATGTCACTCCTCCGAGCCTGCTCAGAGGCCCTTTCCAAACCTGCCCTTCTTCGCTCCTCGGTAGCCTTTCGCACTTTCTCAACGGAGACTACTTCGCCTACTCCTGCCACTACCAAAGAACCATCGGAGATTGCACCCATCCCACAGAAGGATGTTCTGAGCGCGGATATCATCAGCGGAGCTCCAGGTATAGCACATTCCCCTCCAGAAACGTTCGATTATCTGATAATTGCGCAAAAACACCCAGCTGAACTCCGCCAACGCGTTGTACGTATATTCCAACCTACTAGAAACACGATGCAGAGCGGTGGAGCGAAGGGAAAGCGCTGGCGCGTTGATTGGGACATTCTGTCGGGTGGTGGGCGGTGGGAAAACCCGTTGATGGGTTGGGCCAGCTCGTAAGCTCGCCGTCGTGGGATTTTGCATGATGGTTATTGATGATATGATAGGGCGGACTACGTCCAGGGCACTCGGCTTTCATTTAGATCGAAGGAGGACGCTATTCACTTTGCTGAGAAACAAGGTGCGCCTCCTTTACTATCTCTGACATTTAATCAAAGTGAATACGTTTTCTAGGCTGGGACTACTATGTGTAAGTCGCGATGAGATTGCACTCACCCCGGCGAATCTTGAGCTTGACTTTTGACTTAACTACAGGCAACCGCCGTCCCCAGCGAGGATCCCTCCCAAGAACTACTCGGAGAATTTTGTCTATAAACCGCACAAGCTCCGCATTATTCGTACGAAGTAGAATTTATTCATCTCGCGTCAATCTAAGAGATCATCGGTCATTCTTGCCCTTGCTGGTTTAAGTCTTCGTCCCTTGGAGAATGTTGTCTGCGTAAGCGAGCATTCTTACTGTACGTCTTTCTGGATACAGGAATCTTGAGAAGGTCGTGTGCCTGTGCAGAAGGGCTTTCCAACTCGGATGCGGTTTCAGCAGCTGGTTGCGAAGTTTATCAGTCATAGGATTGCCGTGAAGTCTTGCATTCCTATAAGTACAGACCCGACAAATAGCAAGAGTCTGACACCACTGCAGAGCGGCTCATATTCTTCCTGCTTCTCTCATCCTAACGTTCGTAGTGTGGGTGTCTGTGCGTGAAGCTTGGCATTGTAATATCCGGTGTAGAATTCGACACTTGGGAGAGGAATTGGTGCAGTGACGGAGGCAATAGAGTTGATCATGTGCAACGCGCACTTACACAAGACTCAATCACATCCCATCCCGTGACTTACCACGTGTTTGTATTACGCTTTTTTCAACCTGAATGTCTGCCTGGAACGCACCCACTCACTTAGATATGGAGCAGCCGCTTAAACTATTTGTTCCGAGCCTGTTCCGAAACACCGCCCACAACACGTTAAATAACAGTTTCGACCTATCATAAGCCTAACCCAACTTCGCGGTCCAGACCAGCATATCGGCGCAAAGGACTAGTCCTTCATTGTCCGCGCATCTGATCATCAGCGGCATCAGGACCCTATTTCGAGCATGGGGTTAACTTGCTCCTATATAAAGCTTCGCCTTAGTCCAGATGCTCTATCACCTTCCTCTTGTCCATATGACCGATATCTCCGCATTCAGACAGTCTTTCAAGGGGGACATCGTGACCCCTGAGGATGCTGACTACAATGTAGCGATAGCTCGATGGGCTGCCAACGGAGAACGCCCTGCTCGTCTCGTGGCTTTCGTAAAAGACTCCAACGACGTTGCCCTTGCGCTGAAATATGCGCGGACAAATAATCTCCAAGTTGCCATCCGTTGCGGAGGACACAGCACCGCTGGTTCCTCCTCTGTCGAGGGCGGACTTGTAATTGATCTCTCTCGCTATTTCCACCATGCTGTCGTCGATCCCGAGAGGCGCACTGCGCGCATAGGGGGAGGTTGTCTTTGGGAGACTCTCGACAGAGAATCTATGAAGCACGGATTAGCCATTGTTGGACCGGATCACAATAATGTACGCCTTCTGCTGTCCGTTCCATCCCATGCAGTGCTCATCAAGATTCAGGTAGGTGTTGCAGGGTACGTGGCCAGCAAGCCGTTATCTCTACCGTGTTTCATGGCATCCAAAGTTTCCTCCTCGGCGGAGGTTACGGCTCTCTCACAGGACAACATGGCGCAGCTGCCGATAACCTTCTCCAGGTTCGTCCTGATCTCGCAGGAGTCTGTGCCTCTCCCTTGACCAGATTATCACAGGCTACCATCGTTACTGCGGATGGGACGACACTCACTGCCAGCGACACGGAAAATCCAGATTTGTTCTGGGGCATTCGCGGAGGCAGCTCAAATTTCGGTGTTTGCACTGAACTTATCCTCAGATTACATCCACAGCGGGCGACGGTTTTCGCTGGGAAGATTGTCTTCCTCCCTGATGTGCTGGATGCCCTGATGGCAGCTCTTATTGAATGGTGTGCAAATATCAAGGATAACGAAAGGATCATGCATTTCCTTGGAAGAGATCCAGCTGGGAGGGTCAGTAGCGGTATCTCACCAGTGTCACCTCAGAGTAGCTTATGACAGTTTGACAGGATTGTTTTATTCTTTCCTTGTTCTATAATGGATCTGAGGCGGAAGGCCGTGAAAATTTCAAGCGATTCTATGATTTGAGTAAGTGAGGTCAATAGGGCGTCCCTGAAATGTGTCGCTTACCATGAGCAGAACCCGTACTTGATGACGCCCGTGAAGTCCCTTACGAAGTGGTAAACACCCTTACCGTTTGTGTCATTTCTTTCTCTCAAAACGTGGTTTAATACTTCCAACATAGAACGCAATGCTTGTCTCGGGGAACAGTTATTACTTGAAGAGCGTCCTTTGGTCTGGTCCACAAGTGGAAGTCATGAGGAGCGTGTCTAAGAGACTATCCGAGCTCAATGCGGCACCTGGAAACGAAATCCAACACTTTTGCATAATCGAATATACTCCACGCCGCAAGCTACTCTCTGTGCCCAAGGACGCCACTTCACATCTTCGTTCTCATTGCAATATGGTAGGGTGCATCACGAAGTGGGCGAGCAACAAACCTGGCATGGAGCAGGCTGCAGAGCTTGCTGCGCGCGAACTCACCAGCATCGTCACTGCCGCGGAAGCTCAAGTTTCAGAAGCGAACCAAAACGGATATGGCAATTTCAGTAAGTATCGGTATCTTATCGTACTCAGCATGATTGAACACTCGTCTCCCAGATTCCGAAGCTCAAGTGAAGACTGTGGTGGCTCCGACCGGGACTCGTGTAGTGGACGATTCAAGCTCGCGAGCGTTGTTCGGGCCTAACTACCCGCGGTTGCAACGCCTGAAAGCGCGGTATGACCCCGAGAATGTGTTCTGCAAATGGTATGCGATTGCCCCTAACTCAGAGGCTTAACCTTGAGTGGTCTTATTTCTGAGAGTTACACTATACGACTACGCCAATTCTGTATCCAAATTAACCAGTATCCACTTAGAAAAATCGTATTGTTACTGATGCCTCCTTCCATCGCCTACCATCAGTTGTTAGTGTCAGGTTTGGGCCCACGTGGACATCATAGGCGATAACGTGTCTCGACTCAGAATTAAAAGGTCATTGAGACGCGATAGTTAAGGACTACGGTTTGCTACGGTATGACGTAGTGTATGGACTCGCATAGGGCAAAGGTTAGATAACAATGGCATTGAGGCTTCACGAGCTCCCCACTCGGCTAGCTGAACATTATGTAACTATTACTTCAGATGGCGAAGTTGTGGACGCCAGCGAAAGGATCGGGGACGCGGCTCAGACCATCGCTCCAGGATGGGGGCGACGGTGGGCCGTGATTCCCATGCCCACTATGGTTGGACGTCGCTCTTGTTGGGGTTAAGATGCAAACATCTACTATCGCGCGGCTGCTACTCCAGAACGGCGTAGCTATGTACTCTTGCGAGATGGGGGCTTTCCTGTACTGTGCCTTATTACATCGGCGTTGCAATTCTGACTCGGACATCTCGTTTGTTACTGGAACGTAAAGCCAATGTCGACGTGCCGTCTTGGAATTACCCAACATCGTTGGCCATTGCGTCGCTGGCTGAGAGACTTGGGTACTTCACGCTTCATGATCGAACGTGGAGCAGACGTAGGTACCAGTAACGAAACCATGTAAATGCACAACGCACGAAGTTGTGGGCTCCATAGAATCAACGAATGGTTATTCCAATATTGTTGAATGACTGAGCCAGCGCGGCACAGATATTGACAAACAGAATGATAAAGAAACGAAGGAACATGGTTGGGCCCGGCGTGTGCGCCTGTTAGTAAACTGTAGACCAAGTACAGATTCGACAGAACCTTGCACTCATCCTCGACGGGATTGGCCACTCACGTGACGGGTTGAGTCCGCGGGCCGGTACGGACAAACTTGAATGCCGGGCCGGTGAGGGATTAAATGCAGGTTGACATGTGGGGCCAATGACACTCCATTCCACACAAGGACCTTGACCTTGAACGCCTTGCACTGGTTCTGGCACAGCGTTTTCGTGAACGCTCATCTGATACCCGTTCTGCATTTTTATACCTCTCCTCCGCCGCATGTTCTATGGCTACGCTTGATAAGCGGGAGTTCTCAAACGACTACAGGTACGCATTGCATATCATCCCATGGTTTATTTCCCACCTCACTCGTGTCTGCAGTGGCCTGCTAACACAGTCTATTTTCACTGTCTGCCTTGCTGGAATGTGCATAATTTCTCACGAGCTTATGAAACGGAAACGACGTGGTAATAAGGTTGAAGGTCTTGGCAGTGTTGAATCTTGGGAATTCGGGTAGTAAGTTGCGCTCAGCTTGCGATCAAAGATCTTCTCTTCGTGCTATCCGGATGAGCTATAAGCTTACGGGCCGTATTTCTAGCTTGTATCAAGGCAGGAGTTGGGCAAAGTACGCTTTTATTCGAATGACTATCATTTCCATCTTCAACATTCCTAGGAATCCTTCTCCTCCTGTCCCACAAGGCTGGCCTCTTTCTTGGGTCAAGCAAGTCATCGATTTCCCAGAGGATAAACTTAGCGAGCTCAGGGGCCTTGATGCAACAGTTTATTCGCTTTTCTTGCGGGCGTGCAGTAAGTCTATCGTCTGAGTCGGCAACTTATAAGTCATATCCTCTCTCTCAGCTCGTTGGGTTACCCTGCATACATTCACTACCGTTCCAATCCTTCTCCCCATACATGTTCACTTCTCGGATGACGTGGTTCCTCCACGCTCTATGATGCGCGCCTCTATCTCATCCCTAGTTAAAACTTCAGCGGGCAAGAGTCTTCTTTGGATACACGACATCCTTCTCTATTATGTTACTTTATCCTGGATTGCAACTCTTATTTGGATTTGCAGAGGTACGTTTCATCACCGCCAGGCGCAGATTCGACGTGCTGCAGAGCGCGCGGCCTCTACTGCACAAGCACAGAAAGACTTGCAGTACCATCCGCACCCGCATCCACAGTATCCTTTTCAGTCTCTTCCCGTGCTCAATGACAATCGATCGAATCTTGGCATCCGGCTGCGTACCATCATGGTCACAAATGTACCCTTGCATCTGCGTTCCGAAAAGGACCTTGCAGATCATTTCGAGTTCCAGCTTTCACGACCCTCGGCCATTCCTGCCATTCCCCTATCTTCTCGACACGGCTTCTTCAACAAGGTCGCGGCAGTCACATACAATCTTGCTAGGCGACTATTTGAGTACATTGAACACTTACATCACTCAGCACCACCTGGTGAAGAGGCCGTCAGCAGAGAGCCCGAGGCTGGCACGAGTAAGGCGCCGGTTATCTCTTGCGTTGTTATAGCTCGTAAGATGACGGAACTCGCACATCTACTCGAGCGGCGCGAAGAAACCCTACATAAGTTGGAGATCGCGCATATAAAACTTGCTCAAAAAGTTCTGAATGCAGTCAAGCAAGAATTGGATAATCGCGAGGGATGTCGGTTGCCGAGGATACGGTGGTTGAAGTTCTTCAAGAGACGAAACGATGAAGTGATACCGCTTGACATGGCCGTGGACGACTCGAAAGTCAGGGAGCAGCTCGTTCGTACGTTACAGCCCTTCGTAGAGGAGTTTGGACTACGCTCTGGCGGCGCCGTAGCGAGTGAGGCTTTACCACAACATTCATCTTTATTGCGCTGATTGTACGTTTACCTAGAACCGCGGGACCTTTCAGACCCTTACCGCGAAACGGTCTGGGAAGCTTTGCATACCCTTCCACGCAGCGCTCTTGATAAATATCAACCGCTAATGCGACTCTCCTTTCATAAGCGAAAGGCGCGCGAAATCGATTACTTCACCGAAAAATTCAATCTCTTGAGTGGTCTCGTCACAAAGAATCGCACGCGGGGACTCGAGAACTATGCCCCTGTATCCACAGCCTTTGTAACATTTTTGGACCCAAAAGATGCAAGACAAGCCTGTCGATATTTGACATCACATCCCGACCACGCTGTGGAATGCGTGGTACAGATGGCTCCAAGTTTTGAAGACTTGGACTGGAAAAGGATAATGAAGTCTACGTTCAAGGCTGAGGTGAGCCGTGCGAGGGTTATTAAACCAAGCATTAACGACCTTTACAGTTCATCAAGGATTGGGTTATCAGCCTTGGGGTCTGGTGAGCTTGAAGTTGTGTACTCAATCTATAAGCTGACTTGATACACAGGGTATTCATTCTCGCATGGATTTTCCCCGTCTCGTTGTTCGTCGGGCTTGTCTCTATCCAGAAAATCAGTGTATTCTGGCCCGGCCTTGTATGGATTACCTCCTGGTTTTTACCTATCAACTCCTGACGTTTGTTGATGTAGGCAAATTACCTGGCTCATCACCCATGGGAAGAGGGGCTCTTGCAGTCTTTCTTACCCACTATCCTAACCTCGCTGCTGGCATTTCTCATACCACTCATTCTCCTCCTTATTGCGAAGAAAGCTCATACAATCATCACACTTTCCGATCTACACGATCGTATCATGACTCGCTATTGGAAGTTTCTGGCTATTAACGTCCTCGTGTTTTTTTGTATCGGAACTGCTGCGTTACAAAGTTTCTTGGTAGGGTTTGGGATCAAAGGAGACAAAAACGTGCTGCACATCTTGTCGGATAGTTTCACGATAGCTGGACCATTTTATGTTGGATGGCGTAGGTTCTTTCGACCCTAATTATTATTCTTGCTGACATGTGAAGTCATTTTCACAACGAGTATACATGGAGGGGTGGAGCTTGTACTTTGTACGTCTTTGATCTCCTGAACGACTTATATCGATTGCTTACATCTCCGTTCATAGTTGGGGTAAGTGTGAACTCCCTACGACTTTGATGATTTAATCAATGTTGGCACGAAGCTGCCCTTGATCATGTATCCCTCGACGAAACGTTCAATCACGCCACGTAAGCGGAACGTCGGCATCCGTCCCAGAACGTTCAACTATTATTGTAAGCCCTTTCTCAGCTGCTATGCGTAATTCACTTACATCACTATGTCTGGAGATTGGCTTCCAAATCATCTCCTCGTAGTCCATATTCTCGTTCTCTTCGCCCTGCTCAATCCCCTGGTCATACCGTTTGGGCTCATCTACTTCTCGATCGAACAAGGTACTCATTCCTGCATAATATAAGCTATAGCGCCACCCATGATGTCTTATTCCCTTAGTTGTCGTCAAAAACCAATTATTGCATGTATATGCAAAGAACTATGAAGGTAATGGCCAGACGATTTTAATTCGGATCGTTCGATACTCTCTTGACGGTACGTCTTCCTTGATCTCAGGACGGGAAGCGATTCTGACAAAGGCGCCGACAGGTATGGTGTTTGGACAAGTGCGTTTTCGATCTCAGTAGGTTGGAGGATTATTCATACTTTTCTTTCAGGCCGTCTTTGTCGCTTATATGGCAGTTTTGAAGAAAGAAGGAAACTTGGTCCCAGCGGCCGTGCTTATCGTCTTAACAGCCCTGACAAAGCTGATGTGAGTCCCGAATGAAAAGCTATGGCAATTTGTGTACGCTAAACTGTTTTTTAGCATGACCCGTGTCTGTCGTGCAAGGTTTGAACGAGACGACCTCAAAGAGGCCATGATCATTTGCGAACCCCAGCACGCCCAGTCACACGGTAACCAAACACGTCCTCCGTCCTCTAGCCATGATTGGAAGATTGGCACCGACAAAGCAGCTTTTGAGCAAGGTTCTGTCAAGCAGTCACGGATCTGCGAAACTGGACATGCTCCTCACCCTACTTCCCTACCCGTTGCAGACTGCAATAACCACGGCTCCCCCGTCCTATCTGAGAAGACAGACAATGTCTACTCCTCAGTCCAATCTGAATACCCCCACGTTACAGAGCATCACACGGGCAGAACCACGGATGATGCCGGTGTGAAAGACATCAAGCAGACATCGCCTAACGAACCCCTTGTCTCACCTCACCCTCCTCATCCGAGATGGGATGATGAGTCGGACCCCCATCAAACCTACGACAATCCATATTACACAAAGCCTATAGGGCACAGTTTGTGGCTACCGCGAAATCCTTGCGGCCCATTGGATCTGGATGATACCATAGATCTCCGGAAGGCCATCACTTCCACGGAAAAGCCTGGAGACCTCGGACCGCAACCTGATGGTCCGCAGAGCCCACCGCTATCCCGTACACCATCCGATACCCAACCTTTACCCCTACATAACTCGCCAGCCAGTATTCCCAGCACCCCAGTGGAGCCCTCCCGCAAGCCAAGTGATAGTATACCGCGACATCTCAGTAGCAAGGAAGATATCATATTACCTTCTCGTGTGGCGTCACGAGTACAAACGGCAGATATTGAAGCGGTTCCGCAACCCCAAGCTCGTCATCTGTCTCGCGAGCCGCGTAATGCGCATAGTCCGCCACGTGCGACAACTATCGGCCCAACCCGGCCGCGTTTCAGGTACTTTCAGTCTGAGGGGCACCCGTATCTTGGCCCATCAACCCGTTCTCCGTCTCTGCCTATCGGAGAACGGACACAACGTTCGGCTTCTCTTGACCCTCAGCTATTGAACGTCGCCGGCGTACTGCCGGATGCGCAAGCTCAGGTTGAGTTTATAGCATCGCTCGAGTCACAATCAAAAGAGAACCTAGCGGGGTCGTCGTCCATACCGCCTACGGATGCCGTGAGGCAGGAGGTAATAATTGAGGAAAGGGCCGCGGTTGAGGAACGCATGAGGCAAGAGGAAGAGGAAGCGGAGAGGAACATTAGGGAGCATCCGTGGTGGACGCGCTGGTTCTTCTCGAGGGCTGCGACATAATGACTACATTCTTAGGTCTATTTTCTTAGGGTCTACGCGGGTATCTATTGAGTTCCCAAAATGGTGGGATTATACATTGCATTAATATAGAAGAACATTGAACCACGCTCGATTGTCAGTCACCGGGCTAGTCACCTTTACATGAAGAACGCACTTGAGATTCATCACAGTAAGTTACTGGGCGCAGCTTCCCAGCCATTGTTATGTTACCCACTACGAATTACTTTGTTCGTTCCATGCTCTGAGCACTATATGCTTGCAGTATCACATTGGTACCGGATAAAAACGAAGAGCCAGATAGGTGACTTCCGAATCAGGCTCAAGCTTGCCTGGAAAACACCGTAGGCGTAGGGCAGGTCTTGGTCGGAGAGACACTCTCATGGCCCCTGTTACGAGTATGTTTCATTGAATCTAGACCATCCATAAACTGAGTAAAGCATTGTTGAATCGGTACAACCCAAATCTCGAGGTGATGCTGAGTTCTGTATTGCAGCCTAGGGTCGCGGTCATCTACACCCGTCGGGTTTCCTTGGCCCCTGGAAACATTTCCCCCATGGGCTCATGACCGTGGAATCAAGCCATTGTATGCGTCGTAGACGCCGAGCACAGCAGCCAGGCTGTGAACAGCGCCCCGTGGACCAGATGGCTCCCCGCTTGTCTTGTCAATCAATCGCCCACGGAAGAATAAAAATCACTAGGCGTGTGCTCAGCGAGCAGTAGAAGTATCTTCTCCGCCCAGGTTATGATTGCCTTTGTCAACCTCTCATATGGGTCTGAACCCTTCAGATATATACCGGTTCCGATATTCTCGTCGAATTGGCGGAAAAATCCCAGTGAGACGTTGATAACTGGAGCTCGCCAATCAAGTCCCACGTAATGAACGCATCGGACAACTGCTCCGCAGCATTAAACGTTGCAAAATATTAAAGCTGAAATAACATTCAGTTCGCATTGAAAGTACAGGAAAAGTCTATGTGATCTTACCCCTCCTTCAAATAGCCTGTCTTCAAGGTAACAGCCAAGTAATACGGGTTCATTATCCGCAATCTACTGATTGATGGGGAAATGCTTCTTGTAGATATCAAAAGGAATTTCAAACTCGAGAGCGCGCGATCCGAACACGGATGAAATATCGCCGAATCACAACCCAACGAAGGGTCGAAATTGAGTACGGAAACGGTGAGAGGCACTGATCCTATACCAGACCGTCCACCTGTTTCTACATCCGTGATAGTAGTCTCGCTCATAAATCCGTTCTCTTCGTTACAGAACGTCTAAAAGTCGACATGCCTCAATTCCGCATATAGGGATATGAAGACGGGACAACTTTCCTGCAGATAGTCGAGGATCAGCAACGCACGGCTTTCGAAATCGGAGGCACTGTCCCCGACTCCCCGCGACCAATGTTTCTACCGACGCGAGGACCTGCCCGTAATGCACGATATTGAAGGGATGCTGTCCAATAAGATCCGCCCCATACTGGTGGCCATCATAAATCCCAGCTTTGGGACGGCGTCATCTGCTGTTATACCTGAAGCGGAGGGTATGTAGCATACGAGCTCTGGTTCCAATGCAAAGACACCCATTGAAGATCGGGGTTGATAGCTGGCCAGAGGACATCGGCCACCCAAGTGTCATTATTCCTTCCGGGCTCAGAAAGCTACTCGGCGTACTTGATGAGCACCGCAGTACGAGACGGTGGACCATCTGTGTGGTTAGACGAGCATTATCCTGAATCCGGTCCATGATATGCCTAGCATACCCAGCGGTAGGAGATCCTGGACGAGCGGCGAAGTCCATAATCTTTTCAATGTTTTTGTTGAAGACGGCTTCCTCGAGCCCGCCTGTGAAGACGTTTCCGAAAAGACTGACGACGTGCTGGGACCCAATCAGGGCGTGGACCGAGTCATCCAAGAAAATACAGAGGTGATGAGCATCGCCAGAAATAGCAAGTTCATTGAGCCACGCGTGATACAGAAGGCAACCATCACGAATCCAATATGTCGAAAATTCTGGGTGTTCAGGGTCAGGAATAACTGCGAGGATAATACCAGGCTATCAAAACGATGTTAGAGAGCAGTTCAATTTTCCAGGATAGAACAGAAATAAGTATACATCTGCACCAATGTTTGGCCCCACCGTTTCGTGTAGGATGGCGCTCTTTGTGACCGGAACAAGTTTGTCAAGGTAGGTGTGGACAGCATCCGTGTTTTCCGTGTGGAGGGCATTGACAAAAAGCTGACAACTGCCCACTTTAGAGAGGAAAGGGCGAAAAAAAGGGTGCAAGGCGCATAGCAGTCAGTTAAGGGGGATGCGTGGTATGCAAAGCCTGAGTTGTATCTATCCTGGGTTTATATATCAATCTGATCCCGTCTTAAAGGCGGCGCATCTTCTAATCTTCTAACCCATGATCTGCCCTTCGGAGAACGAGAATGAGGGCATGTCACCTAATTACGTAGGTTAGCACGGGGGTTGTTCTATATGCAGACCTAGTGAGTGAGGGCGCCATCAAAGTTGACGTTTACCGTACAGAATAATCTAACCAGAGCATTTTGGAAAACCTTTGCAATGGCTTACCCCAGATCCACTAAATCGTAGGCCTCGTCGTCTTTAACCAGTCCTCTGAGCGATTCTGACATCGAGATGGATTGGACATGATTTCCCTCATCCCCTCTCGAGCTGTTAGTTGAACGTGAGTGAATCGAGGCTGCTACAACACTTCGAGAGTCGTTTGAAGTTGACATATTCCTACGTAATAGGGGACGAGAAGATATGCGGTCACGTGAAACCACCGGTGAGAGGGGCAGCCCGCTCATCCAACTGATTACAGACAACGCTAACAATCGCCAGCAGAGCATCGTTGACGCGATGAGAACAGAGAGCCTGAGGTGCAAAGAGTGTTCCTCAGGCACGTCCAACTCGCGTCTTGAATTTCCACTGGCATCCCCCGACAGCCGTCATCCGTCATCCGGTACTGACTCATCAATGTATCATGCGCCATCCTTTGTTGAAATAGCTCGCGTCCAAGTTACTCCCGCATGAGTAAAGTTATGCCAGTGGCGTGCTTTGCTTTACAATCATAGGCTTGGTCATCGATCACAGTGTGTCCAGCGAGCAGCGAGCTATGATGCAAGAGATATAAATGCAGCAGCGAAAGGAAGGCACAATCGCACTATTAGATCTCCCTTAGCGCATCATGACCCTCGTTCTCGTACGTTGAACTAGACCTTCAGTACAGCCGTGAGGAATCGATCTCACTGCGTTATCAGGTTACTGGTGCTTCTGGTTTTGTTGGCTCTCACGTTGTCGATCAGCTCTTGCGAGAAGGCTATTCTGTTCGAGGGTACGCGTAATATACCTCATAATTCCGGCCCTCATCACACTTACCTGTCGCCGTTGTCAGCGCGGTACGCAGCCACAATGTTCCACGAGTAAGCAAGAGCTACGAATCCTTCGGCGACAAGTTCACCACCACCGTTATTGACGATATTGCAACGTCTGATCTATCGGAAGCCGTTAAAGGTCTGATACTGTCCGCACCTCACCAGTATTTTCTGAAGGCTGAATGGTGTTTTAGGCGTCGACGCCATTATCCATGTCGCGTCCCCGCTTGCACACAGCGCCGCCCCCCAAGTCATCCTCGACGTTAGTGATATTCGTGTTTTCGAACCCCATTACTCAACCACTGCCACCATTTCTAGACTGCTGTCTCTGGCACTACACGTATCCTCGATGCTGCTCTCGCTGCTGGCGTGAAGAAGCTCATCATCACCGCCAGCATCGGTTCTCTCGTTGCAACAAACGATCTCTGGAAAGAAATAACGATCAACGAGAACAGTTGAGTGGACCCTCTGGCACCCTCACTCACAGACAGAGACTGACCCACCACACCCCTGGACAGGTATCAACCCACAAACGGCCGAGGACGCGCTCGCGCCAGGCGCGCCCGGCTTCCTCGTCTACGCCGTCTCCAAAGGCCTAGCCGACCTCGCCGTGAGCAATTTCAAGCGCGCCCACCCAACACTCGACATCACCACGATCCACCCATCCTACATTTACGGACCAGTGGGCCATGGCCAGGTATACAATTCCGTCACCACAGGCACGAACCGATACATATACGCGCTGATCAGCGGCGCGCCCAATCGGCCCACACTACGAAACGGGTACGATCCGGCGATACGCGGCCCGCCTCTGAACGTCGACGTTCGGGACGTGGCGCGTGCACACGTGTTGGCGCTCCAAACGCCCCCGTCCGACGCACCCAAGCGGTTCATCGTGTCTTCCAGCACGTTCACGTGGAAAGAGGCCGTCGAGTTTCTCGCAGAGGCGAGGCCGGAGCTGAAAACACGCCTGCCTGCGATCACGGGTGAGGAACCCGAAGTCGGGCCGTTCGCTACGCTGGATACCACTGCAACGGAAGCTCGGCTTGGGCTCAAGAATTACATCAGATGGCAGGACACCCTTTTGGACACCGTTGATGATTTGCTGCGCATCGAGAAGGAGCTGGCTGCGCAGCAGCAGTAGGCGTGTCGTGCCGTCCAGAATCATAAAAAAACAGGGACAAGGGAGCCTCACGAAAGTAAGAAACTTCGATTGTGCGCGCCGACGCCTCGCGGACGCGGTGCGTCAGTCTCGTGTTTAGTGTTTACTTAGAATGCAAATAAGGAATATGCGTATGTATATTGATGGTGTGCAATGTGTCATGAGCTCGCGAAGACAGACAGATTGAACCACACCGATCAAGTGAAGTTGGGGGATATGCGAGCAGAGGCCGCTCATAGGTAGGTAAACAAGAACCGATACACCTGTAGGCATCAAAATCGAAGCAGCAAGTAAGCTCTTTTGCATGCGTCTTGCAGAAAACCGGCGCTCTACCATTTATGTCCAAAAAAAGGCCCCCGAGGGCGAATAAAGAGACAGAGGTATTAGAAGAATAGATAGGTGGTTATGAACACAAGTAGAGCGATGACGACGACGACTTGGAGAGGGACGCCCTCCGGCTGGAGCGAAGCGTCCGTCACATAAGTTACGTCTGATTCGACGACAGTGCCATCGTCACTTCGGGGGGACCGACTGCTGGTGTGTCGCTGTCTGAGTTCGGTTGGGCTCGTACCACTGCTTGCAACGGAGCTAGGGTCGGGGACGGCAGCGAGTAGCGCACGCAATCGTTGAATTTCATCTTGAGCACCTTTGTATTTGGCCATAAACTCTGGACTGGGCTCCGAAGGCGGTGCGGGTGCGACGAGGGGAGCAGGAGCTGGAGGGGGAGGCTGTGGCGAATGCACGTTCACATTGATCACGCCCACGCCGCTCGCGGGCTCTTCACGCGAGGGTTCCTCATCCTGCTGGGCCGAGTACTCCAGCGGCGTGGCGGAACGTTCGACAACTGGTTGGCGCGAGGGTTCATGACTAATAGAGATCTGGTCTCCGGGTGGACCATATGTGCTGGGCCTGCCTCTGACAGTGCCAAACAAATGCTAAAGAACGTTCAGAAAGTTGACAAAGTGTCCCTTACGCATCTGCTCACATTGTCATCGGGAGCCATGCCGCTCATCATGGAAGTCCGATGGGGAAGTTCATCTTCCTCTTCGAGCGGGTGGCCCTCTGGGGGAAGATAGTTTACCTTTACCTTCTGAGAGTGAACCTTGGCCGGCTCCTCGCCCTCGGAAATATTCCACTGTGACGTGATAATATGGTTTTAGATGATGGACAGGCTTACGAAGGAGAAGGACCCACGAGGTCATGGGGGGGAAAAGCAGCTTTCTCTTGGGGAATCAACATGCTCTGAATCAGGAACTTGTCTTTACATTTTGCATTCAGCGGGGGTTCCTCTTTCATAGCTTGCAGCATCACTTGGGGGCACGTCAGTTGGTCCACTGTTTCGGAATATGAGAAGAGATATGGCACCTTGAACTTCCACCGTCTGACCAGGGTCTACCTTTCCGGAATTGGGCCGTACGCAGTACAGCTAGGGAGGCAGGTGAGGGTTGAATACGATTTGTATGACAAAAGGGTGAACCTTGGGGGCCGTTGTCTTGATTTTGAACGATATAGGATCTGCATTGGGGTTTGTAATGTTTAAAGAACGTTTCACGTTCTGGGTCAAAGGGCCTTTGAAGAAAGGATAAGAGGGGAGAATTCAAAGGAAAGGGGGAGGACATACGATTAAAACCGAGTGAATTGCTAGGCTGAAGAGTGACGGACATTTTCGTGGAGAGGGCAAGGCGTGAGGAAGGGTGTCAGGAAGTCAAGTAAAGGCAGGCAAACGCAAGCGAGGCGAGGCTAGGATAGCTGACTAATCAAATCAACAACGTGTGTTATATGGGGGAAAAAAATGGCACAAAAAATAAAGAACAGAACAGAACAGAACAGAACAGAGTATGTTAGAGTCGAACGTTAACCTGGGCGACCTTTTTCTATCTCGTTCCCATCATAAAACACCATGGTTTCCTCGCGGCCTGCACGCGAACAAATCTAGGGTTTTACTAACAGCGTGGTCTTAACTTTACTCGCCATGAGGCCACTGCAGCTCTCTCCTTCACGAACCTCTTCGGTGTCTTCGTTTGCCGGCCGATGGGGACGTCACTTTTCGCTTCCCTGACGCTGAGATATTGCCAGTGCCTGTACAGTTACATACAGTACGACAATCGAGTAAACAAATGTATCATAAATAAGAAAAAATTAATTGTAAATTTCGCCAAGGAAACGACCTTTTAGACTCTTTTTCTCACTCTCATCATCATGTCCTGGAAGCTTGGCAAGAGCAAAAAATCCACCCTCACCACTGACCGCGACGATGCCGCATCCACTCGTTCCATAACTCCAACACCAGGCGACGACAAACCCCGCTTCCGCACTGGCATCCTCTCCATCCGCGTTCTCTGGGCAGAAGGCCTCTCTGTCCCCCAGGGTACCTCAGTTCCCGCCGTTGTGCAGGCCGTGCTTTCGTCCCAGCAGGCAAAAGTGGCCGCTTCCATATCCCCAGCCAGCGTCTCTCAGTCCAGGCTTGCCGCTCGAGGCAAGCGTGATAGCGTACAACGCACCCAATGCTGGTGGCTCCCATATATCGTCATGGAATTCGAGGTCAACCAAATTCTCATCACTCCCCTGGGCGGAGAGCTCGACAAGCCACTTTACATGTATCAGGCACATTTGTACGTATCCTCAGCTGCCACTTAGTAACCAATACACTTATTATTTATTCCTTAGCGATGTATCCCGCAATTCGGAGATATCTCTACAATCCTATTTGCGCAAAGATGAGCCAAAACGGGGCGCTGACGATGATATTGGCAATGACATCTTTCTTGGAGGGATCAAGTTTACCCCAGACTTTGATAACATTTCTACGCAAGATCAGTGGTATGACCTCAACGGCGGTATCGGAAGGATTCTCGTTGGCGTTTCTTTCAAACCGAGCAGTGTGCGTAATACCTTTCGTCTCCCCTTCTTGCAATAACCATCCCTTTAGGGCCAATCACTCACCATTGATGACTTTGAATTAACTACCGTTATTGGCAAAGGCAGTTTTGGAAAGGTTATGCAGGTCCGCAAGCGGGACACACAGCGTATCTACGCTTTGAAGACCATACGCAAGGCGCACATCGTAGATCGCGGAGAAATCACCCATACCCTTGCAGAACGTCTCGTACTCTCTCGGGTAACAAGTCCTTTCATCGTGCCCCTCAAGTTCAGCTTTCAATCGGAGCAGAAGTTGTATCTCGTGCTCGCGTGCGCGTGCCATCCTTGCCTTGTCACACTTCACGTTTCTGATCTGCCCTTCTAGATTCGTCAATGGAGGAGAACTGTTCCACCACCTTCAACGCGAGCAGAAATTCAACGAAGAACGCAGTCGCTTTTACAGCGCAGAACTCTTACTCGCACTGGAACACCTCCATGATCTTGACGTCGTCTACCGGTGAGCATTGCGCCTCTGCGCGTGTTTGCCATCACCCATACACCCGTTACTCATACCGATCATGTTCTACAGTGATCTCAAGCCCGAGAACATCCTCCTTGATTATACAGGACACATTGCCCTTTGCGATTTCGGCCTTTGCAAACTCAACATGAAGGATAATGACATGACCAATACGTTCTGTGGAACCCCGGAGTATCTTGCTCCCGAGATCCTCAACGGTGCCGGTTACAGTATGCCACCCGCCGTCCTATGCCCTGTAACTATAGCTGATCCGAAATCCTCTGCAGATCGGACAATTGACTGGTGGACTCTGGGTGTGCTCTTGTATGAGATGCTTGTCGGCCTCCCCCCATTCTATGATGGTGCGTCTGGGCTGGTCTGGCGTCGCCGATTATTCGCGTGTTACTGAGACACGGGACTTTTTTTTTCAGAAATCACCGACAAGATGTACGAGAAGATATTGCGCGATCCACTCCTCTTCCCAGACGATGTCTCGCCAAGCGCGCGATCAATCCTCACCGGCCTCCTCATCCGCGACCCAGCGCAACGTCTGGGCGTAAATGGCGCCGAGGAGATCAAGCGCCACCCATTCTTTGACAAGATCGACTGGCAGAGGCTAGCGCAGAAGAAGATCCAGCCGCCGTTCAAGCCGAGCGTCCGCAGTCCCGTAGACGTGTCCAATTTTGACACCGTCTTTACGGCAGAGCAACCCCTCGACTCGGTGGTGGAGGGTTCGCAGTTGTCCCAGACGGTCCAGGCGCAATTCGAAGGTGCGTCGTCCCACCATCCCACTGCTTTTGTCAGGTCGCCAAAACCCCTCTTCTCTAACACGTCTTTTTTCTCTCACACACCAGGCTTCTCGTACAATGCGCGTGGCCTCACAGCCATGGCGAATTGACCGACCCGACAAAGGTCTAGACCCTGGTCCAGCCAGCGAGCTTTATAGCCACTTTCGCCTTTTGTGGTACTTTTTGGTTTTTTTTTTTTTACTGCATTTTTGCCACTCCCATCTCTCTCTATCTGTCGCATATGCTCCAGCGTACCCCCACCTGGTTTGTTTCATAGACGCTTTGATGCTAGTAAATACTGATACATATCCCCCATCATTTGTTTGCCCCTCTGCCCCGCCGCTTGCATAACATGCCATAACCATACCCCCCCGCTTATAGTACCCTTACCATTATTAGTCTCTCGTTTATCCCCATGTCGTGCCATAACATACTTACCTTCCTTCTTCATTTCAATCGGAGTTTTGTTTTGTTTCGTCACATACATTGGGTAATGGGTGAATAAGCGTGATACATGTACAAGTAGGGTATGTCTTGCGTGTACTCTAGATTCTAGGCGACGAGGTAATAATATACGGCCCAGGCCCAGCCTGAACGTCCACTCAACCGTTGCACGCGCACCTCGTCCTCGTGCTTGTCACACTGCTCTTCCTCGTGCTCGTCGTCGTACAGATCCACATGTGTTACGTCTACAAAGTCAAAAAATGTCCGGCGGTCCGGGCCCGTCGGCGTTGATAGAGATGACGTCGATGGCGCATGAAGAGGCAGCGCCCGCCGGACAAGCAGCCAGAGAAGGTACATGAGTCCCATCACGAAAAGCTCGATATAGAACGACACGAAGTCGACTGCGGAAAAGTGGGGCATGATGGAGGACCAGCCTTGGACTGCGCAGCACCAAGCACGAAAAAACGCGGCAGAACCATGGATCAGACCCGTCCCCAGTGTTCCTGGTCAGTTTCGAACAAGACAAAAAGAAAAACGGGATACGCACAGAGTATCATGACCGAGACTGTTGCAATCTGGTGTGGGTGCACCACGCGTGATCGAGTCGGCGAACGAAACGCATGAAAGGGGATTTTTGAAAAAAGATAAGGCGGGGAGAGAGAGGAGTTACACGCACTACGAAAGGAGGGCCCCATGGCCACGTCCACCGCGCGCGAAATTTCATCTCCGAGAGCTGGCGGCCTTGCGTCTTCCACGCGGCACGGAAGCGCCACGACGCAATCCCAATTGATAACCAAGCGATCTACACAGCACGTCCAGGAACGTACATCAGCAACGTGCATCGCCTGCAGTAATTAAGATGGGGGCGTTGTACCTGGTTAGACACGCCGACGAGGTTCTGTAACCATGCCCACAGCTGGCCACTTCCAATAAACGAGCTAGCGAAGCACAGCGCGCTAATGCTGCTCGTCAGAAATAGCGCGGGAAGCGGTACGCCTCCGCGCGTCGTCCACGCGAATAAAGACGGCGCTTGGGACGCCTCGGCGAGCCCGTAGAGCACTCGTGTGCCAGCAAAAAGTGCGTGATTACCGGCGGAAATTACGGAGCTCAGGATGACGGTGTTCATGAAAGACGCAGCGGTGGCTGCGAAATAAATATTGAGGTGAGAGATTGGGAAGTGAGGAACGTACTGGACCCAAATTTCTTGAAAACTACGGTGAAAGGAGATGTCGTTGTGCTCTTGTTAGAAAGATTTGGGTAATTCCAGGGAACTGAATTCGAGAATTGTGAGAGGCCAGAAACCCCAGAAATAAGCTAGTACGGACCGTTGAAGCCGATGAGCAGGATGCTCAAGAGATAGAAAAGGAGGATGCTACCAACCACATGGCGTTGAGCATAGAAAAGGATCTTCAAGAGGGCTACCTACCGCCAAAACACAAATTTGACAACTCGTGGCATGTTCCTAGAAGGATTCTTCGTTTCTCCTGCAGTAATTCCCAGGCTTTCTGTACCTCCGTCTGTAAAAAACGACACGATTGGTCGACGAATGGTCCAGGGTCGACAACATGAATAGCCTACATGCAAAGCTGGCGGTAACAAAGACATGTGCGAATCCACCAAACCCGCCTACGAAGGGTGCGCCAGGGACAGTCCAGTTTTCAAAACCAATAAAACGATGTTCGCGGTTGACGCCAACATTGACAAGGATGCCGAGCAGAATAAAGACAACGATGGTTACCACTTTGAGGGAGGATAACCAATACTCTGTTCGAGGGATCATTAGAACGATGGTACTGCAGAAGTATGAGAGTGTACAAGCCTAATTCTCCGTACGCATTTACGTGAAATGCATTAACGGAGACAAGGAAGATCCAGAGTGTGACGGTGAAGATCCACGAATTAGGGGTATTCCAAAAATCCAATACTAATTGGGCAGCCGTGAGGTCGGAAGCGACAGAGATGGCGTCATTAAACCAATAATTCCATGAGAGGGCGAAACCGTAAGCTGGGGAAAAGAATCTAATGGTGTAGGCATTGAAAGATCCTGTGCGCCGAGGGAACAGGTTAGCATGCAAAGTGGATTTAGAATTAGATACGTGAAACGCGGAGCGCTGGAATATACTCCAACAAGGGATATCAGCCTCGGAAATAGAAGGCACTCATTGACGCGAAGAATAGAGGGTCAATGATTTTGTAACTTGCTTATCTGCACTCCAGGTGCTAGACCCTCAGACTTCGTTCATGGGATCCCTCATAGAGATAGAGTGGGACCTAGCGGAGTGAAATGAGAGGCTCACCTGGCACCGGATACTGAGTTGCCATCTCGCCTAGGAGAAGTAGAGTGACGTAGACGATGAAGCCGACGGTGGAGTAGGCTATAAGCATGTTTGCCGGACCGCCTTGTGCTAAAGCGCGGCCTGTGCCCAAGAAAAGGCCAGTGCCAATTGTGCCTCCAATGGCGATCATCTGGACCTGGCGAGAGGACAAGCCGCGATGGAGGGTACCCAGTCTTTCGGTTGAGGGACCCGGAAGAGCACCGACATCGCCTCTGTGGGAGGATAAACTGTCCTCTGAGGGAGGGCACTTGCGGGTGCGGTTGATTGTGCCATAGCTGGTATTGGCGGCAAGGCGGGAACGGGAGGAGGGGTGTCTTGGTAGAATTAGAGAGGTTGGGGATGGTGGTATCAAGGACATGGCTGAGAGAGCGACATTACTAAACCAGAGATATCTTAAGGCCTGCGATGAATGACCTCATCATTGCGATTGCGACGGCCTCACCCGGCCCGGTGACTCATGGCTACGGTGACCCACCACATCAGGTCTGAATACGACCCAGAGCAAGACAAGGACCGCTTATTGATAGAAACAGGTCAAGTCGACCCCTGGCAGACAGAGTCTCCCTTCTACAAGCACTGTATCGCCCACGCTCCGATCTTTATCCCTGCCCAATCTGGAACTACTGGTCTCATTACTTCCTTGGCCGAGCCCACATCGACAGTTTCGGATGGCCCCAAAGACGACGTAGCTACCTGGTATAGGTCTCTCGCTCGACAAGGTACTGCTAATCCCGCACAGTCGCAACGACGGCCCTCTCCGCCACCGTCCTCTGAATCCCCACCACCGCAAATCATCCGCTCGGCCCCCGAACCTCCACCGACGAATACCGTTCGTACCAACCCCATACCACCACGGCCTCGACTTGTGCGCAATCAACAGCAACATCGTAAGCGGGAAGGCAACTGGTTCATCTCGCGTGCTATTTCCCAATCTGCGTCTGCGCCACCAACACCGAGCAACGAATCCCTCGCAGACATCCTCTCGCGCAATCCACCAACGTCCACCCAACCACTCCGACCTCCCGTATTCCTCCACCTCGGCCCTTCTAACAAAGGATGGGCGATGCTCCAGAACCAGGGGTGGTCCGAGGGCGAAGGTCTCGGTGCTGCCAGTACTAGCAAAAGGCAACGAACTGATGACGCACACTTCCACGTCGGGACGACTTCGCGGAAGAAGGAGAAGAGAGAGAAGGCTAAGGAAAAGGAAAGATGTGTCAACAGTAGTATGGGAGACCTCGACTCTCCCGTCCCATCGTCATTATCACCATCGTCATCATCGCCACCATCTCAAGCGCGAACCACAAAAGCCACCGACGGCGATGACGAAAAATCCGACATTCTTAAACTTCATCACAAACCATTCATATCCGTACCAGTGATCGACCTCACACAATCTGATACCGAGGACAGCACCGACGACGACGACGAAGACGACGAAGACGAAGGCGAAGAAGAAAGGGATGAGCCCGATCCTATTCCCAACGAGAAGGACGATAGTCCCTCTTCCGCAGACGCAGATGCACCCACGCAGATGACAGTGGAAGAAGAAGACCCCCGCGGCGCCCAGACCGCTCTTCTAACGCCCCTCCCGACCGTGCTCAAATCCGACCGTCTCGGCATCGGTCTCAAAGCCAAAACGGAGGGTCCCTATCGATCGTCCGTCAAGCGCGTCACCCACAACGCTGCTGCTCTCGCCGCACACGTCAGAGCCAGCGAGGACATGCGTCGCACCCAGCAGCACTTCGGAAAAGGGCGGAGAGCCTTTTCCCGAATCGAGCATCTCGAACGGGTATCTCGTCAGAGCATGATGGCCTATCTGAGCGAGCCCTGAAAGTTTTTTTTTTTTTTTTCGTAGCTCCATTCAACACTCACACTCTTACTTTGTATCAACGTTTTGTTGTTTTTATAGATTGTTGTGAGATAGATATATTGATACAGCAGTTTACATATGTTGGTTTGATCGATTGCAAGTCACAAAAGAAAAAGGCCATGGCACAGTCGGAAAACGGAAAACTCTATGCATCGTACATTAAGGTCAATAAAATTTAGAATCCATTTGAAGAGGCAAAAGCTTCGCGCGCGAGGGGAAGGAGGATAAAAAGACAAGACAAACAACCAGACTTTTCTATCTTTGACCCAGCGCTTGGGGGTTGGTTGGGGTATTTGAGAATATAAAAGAAGCAGACTTATTGCACCCTTTGCTTTTTTTCCAAAACTTGGAACTTGGGGGAGGGGAATCAAGATTCCTGCCACGATCCGCGCGCCGTCTCGCACTTGACCTCGTCGACGTACAGCCTCAACCACTGCGCCATCTCCTTGCTGATCTGATGACACCGCGTCAGATCGAGACTCTTCAGCCTCAACGGCCACGAGTAGCTCGACGCGTTCGGCGGGACCGAGTGCGAGCGCCCGTGGGAAGTCGAGTGCGCAAGCGCGTGAGTCGGGTGAGGCTGGCGCAGGGTGAGGGCGGAGTAGGAGGCGGGGGGCGGGAGGGTGAGCATTGGCGGTACTGCTTGACGCGGATACGCGCGGACGTGAGCAGGTAAGCGTGACTCGACGAACGTCCGCAGCGCGTCCCAATCTAGCGTTGTGCATCCGTCGAGGCTCATCGACTCGAGTTTGGGACAGATCCAGGTCGTGGTCGCCGTGGGAGCAGAAAGGCTCTGTGTGCGGGTATCAGAAAAAAAAAAGGACTTTTGTATATGTGCGGAAAATCGCACGCACCCTGATCAGACTCGAGGAAGCATCCTCCACGTCCACGAGTTCGAGCGTCGTCAGAGAAGACGTTCGACTGAGAAGTTTGACCAACTCCAACTCGCCGAAAAAGGATGCCTCGATTCTCAGATGTTGCAGTGGGAGCGATGTCAGTGATTGGCGCTTGAGGTGATTAAGTAAGGTCGTCACGTTGTCCATATAGCACAACGCAATCTTCTCAAGCGCCGGAAAGGTGATTTGGCTAAGGATGGTCCGCGTCCGTTGGATGCCCGAGTAGTGGAACGTCATCTTGGTGAGCCGCGGTAGCTGAATCATGTGCGACGGGAATCGTCTGTCGAGGTGTGGTTCATGCTCGTACATCGTGCACGTTTCCGGGTCAACATCGGACAGGTTTCGCAAGGAGAGCTCTTCCAATTGCGGAGAAGCGCGTAGAATGTCAAGAATGACGCCTACAGCCGGCGAAAAGTTGTTCCAATAGCCTCCTAGCTCCAAAACTCGCAATCCGCGAACCATGCTGAGATCCCACCCAAAGTTGAACGAGTTGAACGAACACACGCTTAGCCGAGGAAAGTGACCATCGAATAACGGGAGCGGAGGAAGAGCGTAGTGGTCATCTTGCATGGAATTAAAGACGCGAACCTGTAGGACCTCGAGCATCGGTGCTTTCTCCTTGCAACGTGACAGCGCCGCGTGCGCCTGGGGTCGAGTAGGAACTGACAGCTGGAAGGATTTCCACCGCCATATTGAGGGGTACAGGATATCCATGGCGTGTATGATCGTCTCTGTCGTTCCACCCCTGCCGTCCATTTGCGGGCTGAAATTGATGTCGACGTGAAGGGGTACCGATTTGGAGCGCGACAGTCGGCGCCTGGCCTTGTCCAGAGAGACGTGATTGCTCACCACAACGCGCGACCATAAGACCGGGGTATTCATCGCGACATCGGCCCAGTATCGGCACACCAGCATGATATTGGACAGCATAAGGGTATCCTCTTCCTCTGCTCCAAGCACGCCTATGGTGAATATCGAGGCCAGTAGCTCGCTCGGCAGGCGTTGGATAGGTGCCTGGAGACGCACAGCCTGCTCGAGGCTCCTTTCGAGTTGTTCGCGCTCGTTCATGAGGGACGCCATCTTTGATTCGAGAGAGAGGAGCGCTTCACGGAGATCCGGGATAGACGTCTCCGGGGCCGTGCCATCACGCGCGTGGCTTGATTGGGGAGCTGGCACGTTATAGGAAGCGATGTTGCGTGCTACGGCTGCACCGGACCCTCTGCCCAGAGACACGCTCGCGGTGCCTGCTGGTCGAGTGAAAAAATCAGCCGGAACACGCATTCGGCGGGGAGGATGGATGGATAGAGAGATGGGGTCGATCGGACTCGTGTGATGAGATGGCGGGACTTTAGACATCACAGGCGCTACGAGGTCCTCCCGGGACGCAGAGACGAATGTGGTATCCAAGGTTGTGGAAGGTGGGGGACAAACAACCGGTGAGCGAGGCATGACGGAGGTGTGGATTACGGGGAAGGGGAATAATGAAGAGGGGGTCGTGGACGTGGAGTGCGTGGCTCTGAAACACAAGCGGCTTGATATAGAGGGGATGGGTTTTGAAACGAGGCCCTGGAGAGTGTGGAATTGGGTCAAGGCAAAGAGAGATGGAGGAGGGGGGGGTGGGTACACCTAGGTCTACTTATGGGGTAGACATAAGGGAGTGGAGGGGGAGATGGCGGGAGAAAGGGTTGATAGAGCAAGAGACATATCTCACGATGATAAATGGCGGTGGATGGCATTCTGCGTGTGCTCATTATGACACGCACGAGGCCGACAGCGTGCCCAGGTTCGGGCGGCGGCAGACTGCAGAGAAGAGTAAGCGCGCGAGGGGTGACCTGCAACGTGGACCGCCGCGGGTAAATTGAACGGGACCACGAGGGACACGAGGAGGGCAACGAGGCAGATTAGAACAATGTTGGATATCTTTATTGGGTCACCCCGTTCACACATTCTAATATCTATCGGATAACTCCCCCGTTTCCTCTACTCCCTCTACTCGACTCTCTACACCACACGGGCCCTGTGATACTCCTTACCTTTCCCTCTATAGTATACAAACTGTCCGAGCACCTGGTAAACACATCTCTCATCAGTCGTCTAACACCACCTGAATTTGAAACACTCGGCTTACAAATATGTCGAGAAATACCGTCAGAGTGCTCCCTTCGCTCCATCAGCAAGCAGCAGCCTTCCGGTACATCGGTCATCTCACCTGCCAGCCAACTCGCATTGGCTACTAAATGATCCGCCTCCGTTGACGACACACAGATGGACAGCGCATACGTCAGATTCCCGATGATACCAAAGATAAACAGCCCAGGAGAAAGGCCATGACACTTTGTGTTAAAGTTTTTTACTGGTCACGTCAGTTCCGAACTCCTCACGGGCGCTACACCCATACGACTCACATATTTGGGGTATACGTGAACCAACTTTCGGGATTGCCACATCAGTACGATATTCAGTTTAAATCGCGAAGAGACGCTTACAGTACAACAATGCGCTCGTGTACCCCATCAATTGACTCTTCCACTCCATGATCTCTTCGGGCCGTGACTTCCCATCATCAGTCCCCTGAACCTTTTCGCTGATAGCCCAGGCCACCATTCCGGCCACAACGAGGCAGAGGATCATGCCGACGTATTCCAATACGTGGCGTTTCAGGGAATGTTCCTTTTCGGATTTTTGTGCATCATCACTTGAGGTCAGCAGCGGCGTAACTTCCCCAATATCTCCATCGGGGCGGACCTCTGGGCGTGCCAGTGTGCCCGTATTCAACCACCGGTAATAGTAGATTTGGACGAGAAGAATGGTATCGCAAAGGGTATACTGCCAGGCAAGGCATCAACACAGGCGTAAGGGAAAAAAGATACGGAGAGACGCACGTAGCCAGCTAGAATGATGACCGTCGGCAAAAGACCAGCGATGCTCGCTCCGATGAGATTGCATAGGTCACCCATGAGCCAAATGATAACAAAGGCGATACTGAGGCCCTCCCCCGATTTGAGAGAGAAATTTTCGTAGATCTGCGGCGAGTAGACAACAACCCTGGAGTGTGTGAGAATGTTGGCAAAGTCCAGGAAAACGTGGAAGATACTCCACTTACCATGTTGCTATAGATATCCAACCCAGCTGCATAGGATAACATTAGATTCAAGTCGATGTCAAAGCTGCTGGGAAGATTGACGGTAAATGACGTACAATGCCACTCAACGCATCACTGAAGTGAGTCATCTTCGAGTCGATGGGAATGTGAAAGAGCGTGATGCAACAGCATAGACAGCACAGACAGGCCCGTTGAGACGGAATCTATGCGTTGGCAAAACGTTGTTGATTACACCTAATACTAGTAGTAGTAGGGGCGTCTGAGGAAGGTCACCGTGACACGGCAATCGCCGTCCCGCACCCCGGCGTCTCGGCTTGCCGCTTGCCACATCTGCAACGCGTCCAACTAAACTGCTCCCATGAATAACCAACAACAAGAAGCGTTCCGCAAGTTTGCCCAGCAGTTGCAGCGTGCAAGCCAGGGCGGTGGGAGCTTCCCAGGTGGCTCGCCACGTGGTCTATTTGCCGGTGGTGGCCTGGTGATTGCTCTCGTGGCCGGGGGTCTGGCGCTGAACGCAAGCCTGTTCAACGGTGTGCACCTCCTCCCGCTTTCTGTATCCCGTCCAAGCGAGCTTAATGACCCAAATACAGTCGACGGAGGTCATCGCGCCATCAAGTATACCAGGTACGCTAGTTGAGGTCCTTGCCTCGCGTTATGGTTCTAGATGGCGGTTTGCAGACTTCATGGAGTGACGGAGGATGTGTATGGAGAAGGCACCCATCTTAGGGTATGTGGTTTCTGGGCCCCTATTGTCCCTATCGAGGTGAATCGTATCCCGCTCTAGATTCCATGGTTCGAGACACCCATCGTATTCGACATTCGAGCGAAACCAAGGAGTATCGCCAGCTTGACAGGCACAAAAGGTGGGCACGGGTCTTATTCAGCAACGCGTTAGGGATCTCAATAGAACTCTAGACCTACAAATGGTTAATATAACGTGCCGCGTTTTGTCTCGGCCTTCTCCCCAGGCGCTTCCTACAATCTACCGCGAGCTTGGCCAGGATTTCGACGAGCGCGTACTACCATCTATAGTGAATGAGGTTTTGAAAAGCGTAGTGGCACAATTCAATGCAAGCCAACTCATCACTCAACGTGAAATGGTAACTTTGCTCTGTTGTATAGCGTGATCTCATGACTGAAATGCGCGCGATGCAGGTTTCGCGTCTTGTGCGGGAGAACCTCACAACCCGCGCGCTCCGGTTCAACCTAGTTTTGGACGACGTATCGATCACGCACGTCGCGTTTTCTCCAGAGTTCACACATGCAGTAGAAGCGAAGCAGGTACGGGCACGCGCCACACCCTCGTATACAGGTGTTCACAACCCAATATGGCTATTAGATTGCGCAACAAACCGCTCTTCGAGCCGCATTCCTTGTAGATCAGGCTATTCAAGAGAAGCAGGTATTATATTTGTCAACGCATTGACATGCTGTCAGGTTCATTGACCTCCGCCCCCTTTCCAGTCTATAATTGTGCGGGCGCAGGGTGAGGCGCGGAGCGCTGAGTTGATTGGGGAGGCAATGCGGAATAACAAGGGATTCTTGCAATTACGAAGACTGGAAGCTGCCCGAGATATCGCAACCTTACTTTCTGGCTCGAGTAACAAGGTCATGCTCGACGCACAGTCTCTCCTCTTGAACGGTAGGATTCTACAGCAGAGTGTGATTTTAGAGCTGTGCTGACATGTCTTTGCTAGTGACGAGCGATGATGTGAAGGAATTGCTCAAGAGTAAAAAGTAAAATCGACGGTTAGAGGACTGGGGAACCCTGTCTTTCGTACACATATCGTGCTTTCAAAAATGAGCATCATTTTCCAGTCGAAAAAATGGCCTGCGTAGGGTTTCTGTTCGATTTGGGCGCGCGATGTCCCCCGTATCGGCGCCAAGTAGTGGACTCAGGTGGGAATATGGAATATTGGGCGGAGTGTCGTGCGATTCGTACCCTTTGGCAGCCCAGAGTTATCGCGCCTAAGCACCGGGCTGAGTGGCGTCAATCAGGCGCACGTGGCCAGGTAAAAATTCTATGTCGCGTGGTCGCGTGGTCGCACATACCCTGACTTGGGAACATCTCCGTCACATCTCCAAATTCCAACTCGTTGTCTCGAAACTCCACACCGAACATCTCGGTAGCCACTTTTGCGCACTGATGGCGAATGCCCCGAATTCGGATGAGAGGAGCAGGAAGGATGCGTGGTGGTCGGAACTCAGAAGGCCTCGTGCAAGGCGTTAAGGAAGATGACTCGGAAGAGACTAACTTATACAATGACAAGGTGGATTCTCCCCGCCCATTCATGTCAACATCCATTGTCACTTGACACCTGCACGCAGATGACTGGTCCGCAGACCCATCTTGCCGCAATATATCCCGCATAAGTAAGACGAAAGCACGCACGTTTCATGAGCAATTTCATCTACACTACTTTTTTCGAAAGGGAAGAATCGGCCGCGCGCAATGCAACCTGACGGCACATATGTCAGTCCTATAAAAAGTTTTTGAGTTTTCTGACATTTTCAGTTGTGCTGGTGGCGCGAGACCGTTTTTGATCAAAAGTCTCGCTTGGATGTATTCCTGAGCAGCTCTAAGGCCGACGATAAGGTCATCAATTTGTGTTCTGCGCGATTCCAGTATGGACTTCCTTGGAAAGACGATATATCGGCTCTAATTATCACCCTACTTCGCAGTGGCTATCTCTGAGAGCTTCTTCTAGATACGCCTACAGAAGGATTTCAGACCGAAGTGAGGGCGCAACGATGTCCTATCTCTGGGACGGCTTTCTGATCTCCCAGAAAATTTTCTTGTCTTTAATTCAAATCGAGATACAGCGACAGAGTCGAGCAGTGAGTGTGAATTTATCGTGCAACAAAGGGGTGACCTTTCCCTGAGGCGGTCGAATGTCTGGGTTCATATGTCCAATCTTGTGCTTCTTGATATGTTCCCCGCTCCGTGGGTCCCATGGAAAATTTCTTTCGGAAACTTTTCTTATGAATGATGGTAACCCCGTGATTTAGTACTCAAGGAGATCAGAAAGCTTGATGTCCGCGGGATAGCGAAGATGTCCTTGTAAGCCTTCAGTCATGCCCCTTCTAGACTGCTCCTCGTACCTCGCGTCATACCGAGATAATATAATGCAAATTAACGTTAATTCCTTCTTGCGTACTATGAACGTGGTGATAATGTCATGACGCCCCTCCAAAAAAAAGCTCTCTGCAAGTGTTTGAGCACGAAATTCATACATCTGAATGCGATTACTCTTCTCTGCTTGTTCTACCCTAGGGCATGGTGCCTTTGCGGGATTCATGCTGATAAGATATCTATGGACTACGCCGGACAGCTCAAGAGTTCTCATTACTTTGGGCATTGCTCCTGCATGCGCAGCCTTCACTCGGGTCATGAATGCCCGGCATGATGCCGTACTTAGGGTAGTTCACGCGCCGCGCCCGGAAAACCTCCCTCCCATGACATCGCAAACATAATGTGTCATTATCCGCGAACTCTTGCGCTTGCGAAACCTTTTGCGGGCCGGAAAGTCCGCTTGCGGAATCAATCAACTGGTTGAGCGTATTACGCGTCGGTTCCGGATTTCGGTCCCCTGTATGTCAATGATGTGACTGATGTCCCCACATACGAACGATTCAAAAATTTCACCACATTTCATACTGTCATCTTGCGCAAATTGACTAGGAAGACTCGACGTTTTACTTTTAACGTGTATGCGTTTGTCTAGTGGAATGCAAGCATGGCCTCCGGCCCTCCACCCGTAATGCGTTGGCGCTGGGCACTGCTCGGGGGTTGCCGAGAATCACGCGGCCTCTCCGAACGCGTAAGACGACAACTTGCTTGAATTCTTGAGCTCCTGCTGCTTTGCCCATGCTCGAATGAGAGGGCATTTAAGTTCCAGATATGCAGGACATTCCGTGCACCACTCTTCCCCGATCTAATTGAGGCGTTCATATTTTCATCCGACTGCGGCGCCCATTTTCGTGGGACGCCCTTGTACCAAGTGACAAGATGCATGACGAGTCTCATGTTTCCATCACCGACCGAGATTTGGACCAGCATTTACCGCAGGCCAACAATGCAAGTCAAAGCAATAACTCCCACCGGCAAAATTTGAATTTCTAGCTGCTCCTTCCTAAATGCGGCTTTTGATTCTTATTTTTTTCAATCGGACCGTGATTATGCTGTATTTTTCCATCTTGTATCCACCTCTCTCAGTTGGCGGCCACGAAACTCACTATAGCACATGGAAGCCGAAGACAACCGCCCGTTACCGGCCGCCGGCCGGGAACTTGATAAAGTTAGCCATCTTTATAGGGGCTACCATCGGTTGAAACTGCGTCAACCAGCACTGCGCGGCGTCCCAAAATATTGGACTCGACAGCAAGGAACTGTTGGCCCAGTTGCGTGCCAAGTATTGGGGGGAAAAGTAGGGCCAGTGGAGTACCCGTAGCCTCCTATCAAACAACAGCCGACCTCCAATCGCAGTGATAATGGTCAAGACTTGGACGAGGATTCGGTCAAGAATGTCGACCAGAGCGAAGATAGTGACATCGTACCAGGTTGCCAGGTCCTTGACATCGACAGCCCGGCCATTTTATTTCCGAGCATCTGGGACCGTGTGAGTATATTCATATTAAGTGAAATCAGCACTGTCCTCACGAATCTCATAGACCGAATACATCCGGATTTACGACTTCATAGTTCATAGAGAAAAAATTCGCCGACTACGAACCGGGTTTGGAAAAGCCGCCAGCAGCTGTGGTTATTGTGTCCACTTCATCGCAGTGATTGACCCGTCGTGAACCCTCTGCACAGGGGAGAGCATCTGGTTGTATTATACCAGCAGGTGTCTCGCTGAAGAGAGACAGTTTATCTGGGTCCGCCTAGGGCTCTATTTCTTGTTCATGAAAGGGGATGCCTATGTAATGCCCACGAAGTTTCAAACGGCTTGTCTCAAGCATCTTATTTGGACTTTTGTTGATTCAGACAATTCGGGCCCATCGTACAGCGTTATGAAGGCACTCGTTCTCCGGAACACGCAATTTTTTGTCGTACACATCACGCTTCCCAGCGGAAAACGGTGGTTGCGCTTTCACAAGACCGTTTGGCCGATTGTCGTCGTCATGAATCGAAAGGAGATCCATTGAGCGTAGGTTAATTCCTACATTGCCTAATGCCATTCTCATGCGGTCCAACATCCTTAGTGCAACGCCCCGAATATCTAGTCCCAGCACCAAGTTCATCAATGAAATATGTGACAAGTTTGGCTCCACTCCTTGTCTATGTCTCGAGATTGCATCTTGGCCTCGTAACTTGGTAACTATAAGGAGGGTGTTCATCGAACATTGGTGTTCCTAACACCTGCCACTGAGCAGCCGGAGAAACTGGTTGATATCACTGAAGATTCGGCTATGGGCGGTGTCTCGTATAAAATATGCCTGGTTAGGCGTGCAGACAGGGATAGGATAACGTCAACTCTCAAAAAGTTTTAACCCCCATCACCCCTACATTCAAATGATTCAATCACAACTTACCATCTGTTTACGGAACTACGACAGGCGCCAGCTATTCTGATTGTATCGAGCTTTTGCTACTGTCCCTTCGATGTATATTGCCAACAACGTTTCCAAACCCGAAGTTCTATCGAGTATTTCCCGATGGTTCGGTTGGACGAGGTCAGAAGCGCCAACCTCAATGGCGCTCAAGTCACCACCACATTCCCGACAAGTTGGAGGGTATACATCAGGCCGCTTTTCTTAATCGTGCTACTCTCGGAGTGTGCCCTCAGGTTGTCTGCACCTATCAATAGGGTGGTAAGGATCTTGGGAAACTTACTTCTCGGCCGGACATATACTACATACCAGAAAAGTCGAACGAAGTCGCGCTTGACTCCTCCATCTTGCATGATGGCCGCTTATACGTCTTTCAGTCCGACACTGACAAACGACATGGTACTTGTCATTCCCGATGGCATTCAAGTTGATGTCCTCGAATGCTTATGATCAACCTGAAGGGAGTTCAGAATTCCAGACGCTCAGACTGTTCTCGTCTATGCTAAAGAGGAACGAGAACGAGCAAATGGCAGGGCACATGCTTGGAGGAAGTGGAAACTGAAGTTTCGTGCGGAAGGCTCAACTCGGGGAAATTGAAGACAACGAAGTGAGTAGAGAATCTGGACCAGACGACTACGATGTAAGATCAGTGTACCTGCTGTCCTCAGTGCCACAAACTTTGTATTCTCTGCCATCGACCGTGGCCTCGGGAAATGCATCGACGCTCAAACAACATCGGTGCACCACCAAGCTGCTGAGCGCCTTGCGGCCTTGGCACTGCATCGTATCCTGTTATGTCACCTCGGATTCTCATATCTCGTGCCTCTGCTTCAATTGAAGTGTTAGTAGCCTCTTGCATATGGGCTCTTGTTTCACTTCTCCCTTTATGCCTTCATCCTTCTTCTGCCACATAACCTACTTTCTTCCCTTGCTTGCTGTACTCTGCGCTACGTCCTTCAATCTGCTGCATACGTAAGGTCGTAGACATCAGGTTCCTGCCAATCGTGCTGCAGAATCCGGGTCACAAGTCATGAGGTCCATCATTACAGGAAGGATAGCCATTTTTCAATCTTAATTCTCACAACTTGATAGAAGATCCTAAGACGGATGGTGTATGTCACGGTACTGTATGCAAACACGGTACACGTGACTTGATCCATTCGACGTGCCAGAAACTTTTCCCTCACTTCCACTAGTGTCCCGAACCCCGTACCCACTGACAATATCTCAATCCCCATCTTTGCAAACAGACGATGACCCCGGATTCGGATGTGAGAAGCCGGAACAATGTGCGCTAGGACTCAGATGCCTCGTGCAACAGGGTAACGAAAATGACTCGGAAGTAGGTTTCCCCATCAGTTCATGTCGACATCCGCTTCGCAGGTTTGTCTATCTGTGATATCTCCGAACATATCTATATTTTCCTTCATCCATGTGTACTTTCGGAAGGACGGTACACTGGCATATCAACTGACCGAGATCTCGCTTCGTAGCAGCTGCATCTGGGGGATTCCAGATTCGCTCACAGAGAAAATTTAAACCAAATAGAGGGGCACAAGAGTGTCCTTACTTACACCATACCTACTTTCTGGTCTTCCTGAAAATTTCATTGGGTCATCCAATCGAGAAGCGTGTACGAATTGATGCGGCGGCGAAGGAACACCGAACACCGAACTTTGAAGACGATCCCTTCCTGGAGTAGAGTGGAATGTCTCGTCGTATATCCGATTTCGTTACTCTCTATGTCTCCGGTCCCACGAAGTATCACCCCTGGGAATGTTCTTATACTAGGGCATCAGAGGACTTGGTGCCCGTGGGATGGTGAACATCATGTTGTGTAAGTCCATGACCTTTCCTCTTTAATCGTCCGTCTTCTCAACTGGCATCACACAGGGATAAGGCAATGCAAATTGAGACTGCTGATATCTTGTTGTGAGGCATTTTGAGCACCGTGTGAAGAAAATGCGTACGGGCACATGTGGTAGCAACGTTGGTTCCCTTTGGTCGATCTGGACAAGATGATATGCCGTAGCGTCGTTTATTATGCCCCAAATTCGAGCACCCAAAGTAGCAATCGGTGAAAATTAGTTTACGTGAAGGAACAAACGATCGCAAGTACCTATTCAGTAATAGCACAGACATGGTCCTCGTGAGTGAACCATCACTGATTGTTTGGTGTCCCGCCCTAATGCTGGGCTGATACTTTGTAGTCAAAGGCTGGTGTACTGGTGCGTTGATGAGGGATATTCCCGGCCCCCCATGGCTTTTGACCCCTAGGCCTTATATAAGACAAGTAAGACAAGGATCCCCGATCTGCGCTCCATGCATGGGGAATGGTGATCCATAGATGGGATACGAGCCCTAGAAAGCTGGACACTCGACGGATATTACTCCCCTCCCACTAGCCGGAGGTGTTCACATGCGCCTATTCGGCTTTCATCCGAGTCATTGCACCTATTTCCAAAAAAAGACACATGGGCCATGTCAACTATTTCCCGGATCACACGTTTACAGTATTTTTACATGACGTGATGTGGGACAAGTACAAGACGCTCTGTAGCTTGTTTTTGGGTATATCCCTCGATTATCGTCCCAGGGGTGGCCCCATTTTAGTTCTTCTGTTCGCAGAAGCTACTAATAGTATCGAAGCATGCGATATTTGCAGGGTCTCTTTTACTTTCTGGAGGTTACGGAACTGTAAAACTATAAGTTAGGAGACCTCAGATGAGCGAGGAGGGCCTAAGCAAGGCCGGTGGGTTTCGCCCCCGAATCCTTAATTATTGTGATCGTGATCCGGACAGTATCCGGACGCGCCGCACTCCCCTTGTAAAGGCACCGGTTACAAGAGATAATTGTTTGTCACACTTGTGGCAAATGGGGTCCTCATTGTTGACGGTGTTCGTGCCCGGCTGTTTTGGGGGGAGGCGGCCGCCTCATGTGTGGAGGAAGCATACCGAAACGCGGCATTCACATAAACGTTCGATGAGCTCGCAAATCCGTGCGGCATGGAAACATTCTTCACGCGCCGCCGCACTATGAACACGCCATATGAGCGGTTAAACTTGGAAAAAAAATTCGATGAAAAAAGGGCTTTGATCTGAATTGTTCAAGGGAGACAGGCGATAAATAGTATGTCCGATATAGGATCGGGGAGCTTATTATTATTGGTCCAAGTCTATGGCCACGGTGTTTGTAAATTGCAGAAGAGCGTAACTGATAGGCGATTAGTAAATCGTGATGTTGAAACATTACAATGTCGCAGAGCGAAATGACATACATCGTGAATAATTTCGGTCGCACCCACTGGGAATGAGAGACTGGTGGCCCGTAAGAAACTAGAAGATATTGGTTGCCAGTTCTAAAAGAAGGGAATTTGTGGGTGACTCAAAGGGAGAGGACTCGAACGCTGTTGAGTGGGGTTACGAGTCGAAACGCTTTAATTTAAATGAATGTGAACGTGCGCGCAATGGGGGGGATTTCGATCACAAGACGATCCTGCTCCTATTTCTTTTCCTTCGACTATTTGTCACTAAGAGAACTCGAGCCATGTCGTACGGTACATAGGTAGAACAATACACTAATCTGAGGCATCTCCTGCGCTTGCTTTTGGTCAAATAACGTAATCTATATAGGCCGTAATATAGTACAATAGATCAGATTCAGACACACGAAAAAGAGGCACTTAATAATATTTCATCATGTTGGTCGTCTGTGATGTGAAATCAGTTGATTTTATGCTCAAGTTGCTCAAGTTCAAGTCGTCCACGGACTGGCGATCCGCGAGAGCTCTATCCCATACTTCACGCCAGCTTTTAAGGCTTGTTATAGATGGTTGCTGATCCCTTGGCCCTTCTGGTCCGTAACCACGGAAGAGCGGATGATCCTGCGAGGACGTTGTGGTCTGAGGAATGGCCATGTTCTTCTTTGGGGAGTGACATGTGATGATTGGGACATCGAGATTGATCATGTACGCGTCAATGAAAGTGTTGTCACCAAGGGTGATCGTAGCACGTGCGATGGGCTTGCCCAGGTTATCGCAGAAATCCGGCCTTCGGGATTGAGCAGCACTGTAGTCGTGATAGACAGACACGTTGAGCTTCGCTCCTGGATGAAAGAAACGACTGAGACGATCTGAAGTGAATGGCTGCATTAGGTGTTCCAGGAGGGAGTCCGCAACGACGATGAGGCCGTCCTTCAGCCCGGCAGTGAAGAGAAACTCGCTACCTTCGACAAGCTCAAGGGCCACCTCGCCTGCAGATATCTGTGCATTTGGGGCCTGAAGAAGGATATGATCGAGGTGCATTTCTAACGTTGTGCCATAGAGATAAAATGGCATCCTTGAAGGATAGCTGATGTCCAGGTCATTGGAGCCCAGCCGCCGGTTCTTGATGACGATAATGTTGGTGACCCGCGCTTCCGAAACTTTCCTCATGCTAAACAGGTCGAAATCAGTTGTGATAACGTAGTACATGAACAAAAAAGGCACCCGTCGCCTGTGAGTTTGGATATTGAACATCTGAACGACTTTCGCTGTATGATGGTGGAAAGCTTCTCTCCCTCCAATGTGCACGCCACATAAGTGGCAGTGGGATCCGCTCTCTTCGCCTTTAAGTACGCCTTGAGACCAGGGTCGGAGAGATCCCCACTCATGATGCATTGCTCGCGCTGAGTAGTTGTACCGAAACAGGGCATGTGGACCAGGCTAACGGGGCCATTTCCCTGTAGCACGAATGCCCTTAGAGCGGGTACGGACCTGTTACGCGCCACGGAAGCCCATTCGTTGGTGATCGAGGTAAACCCAGGGACCATCGCTACACAACCCCAAATCATACCTCAGCTTCTGCTTCGGCAACCTCGCGGAAGGCATCGGCGAGTACTTGCTCGAAGTTGGAGGAGGAAGTGAATGGAGACATAGACACATTTACGAGGACGAAAAGATCTTCCGTTCCACGAAGACCGAGGCGTTCCTTGAACTTCGTGAGGCATAGCCCATATTCCCTTTGGGAGAGCACACTGGACATGATGATGACCTTCCGGTCCTCAAGCCTTTCTGTCATACTCTTGAACGAGAGCCTGTCGTATATGCGGGCGTTGAGGGCATTTGCCTCCAAGATGTCCTGGTTGATGAGCCCGTCGACGCGGAAATTGCACGCAAATGCGTTGACTACGAGGTCGGAACCCATCTGACGCATTAGTGCGCATGCCTTAGGGTCATTAGCAAGCTCTTCTCGCGTGCGCTTGAGGAGAACATCTCGTATGAAACGGCGCTCTATGTCGACCTTTACTGCGGATGTATCGGGCTCGGTTTCACTTGGAAGCATTTGAAAGGGGACGACGATAAGTTTAGGGTGATCAAGCGACATAGTTGCCCAATATCCGTACATCTTCGAGTTGAGTGGTGTTGTGTTGAGTTGAGAAAAGGCGACTCTTAGAATGGCACGTAGGAACCAAGAGGACAGAGTCTCACCCTCGTGGATGACAAGACAGACTGTCCCAGGAGGAAGCCAAAACCGGATTGATGCAGGCCGATAACTTCATGGCCCAGCCACGTAGCCACAGATGCTGCACCTGGTTTACTGATGCAAATTATGGTGAATGTATGTGCTAAGCAGCGCTAATACTCACCTCCCCTCAATACCGTAGATGCCCATCGTCGTTGCCCCTTCTTCCACAGAACCAATAACGGGACTTGTCCATGTGACCATGTACCGCAGACGACTATCCCTATAGCATAGAGCGCCTGAGGGAAATGGCGTGTAGCCACTCTTATGTGGGTCAATAGTAATAGAATCTGCAAGACGCAAGTGGCTGAGTTCGTTCTTGGTATATGGATTAAGGAACATGGCCGGGTCGTCATGGAAGTTGGCCGTGTAATCGGTGGCGGGGTTTGGTACAAGCATTGACGTGAAGTAGCCTCCCCATGCTGCATCAGCATGTATAAGGAACGATAACCCACGTCGCCGGTATTGCTCGCGGAGTGCCAGGACTTTGGAAAGTGGATCAACAGAACCATGCTCTGTGGTGCCCATAATCACGACCATTGCGTAGACAGCCTGCTGGCGCCTTACGCACTCTGCGAGGAGGACATCTAAGGCCTGACAATCCAGCCGCGCTTGCTCATCGACCGGAACACCTATTATATTTCGTGATCCGATACCAGTGACGGCTTTCCAAAGGAATTAGTTGCTATTCAAAGCATCTAAAAAAACGCGATTCACCAGCACCTTTCGGCCACGAATAATGCATGGTTTTTGGGCACAAGTACCATGGCGATTGTTGAACCCCGAAATATTTCTCAAGGTCATCTTTTCCTGTCGTCTGGATGAGGTACTTGTTCAATATGGCCTGTAAGGACGGTGCAGAAAGCCCAAACTTCCGCGAGATATTTGATACGAGTGAGATAACCTCATTGGGAGTCAGGTTAAGAAGGTCCCAGGCATCGCAGTCTGCGAGAGCCCTTTCCTTCCCGGTGCAAAGCCTGACTCTGAAATGCATCGCAACATGGGTTAGACAAGGCTCACTATCGGCTGCTCTCTTCAGAGCTAATGGATAGAATTTCAGATTTCGCGCTGGGCAAGTGAGTTCAAAGCAGTCAACAACATGACGTAATAATACTCACCAACCCTGACATCACGGGGAAAGTCAGCTGTCAATGAAGCATAGCTATGACACATCCCATTATAACTCACCACATCGATTCAAGGTTCGCAACGGACCCATCACAAGTAATATGTCCCCATGCTATTGGGGCTTCTGGTGACGGCGTTGGTTGTGCATTATATCCGAGCATGCTGCAGAGTTGTTGTCCAACGTCATATTCAATAATATGAGTGAGAGGGCCAGCCTCCGGCGAGATGTTGTTTGGATTGTACATGAGACCCATGAGATATCCGAGAGTCGCCGGCATGGAAACATCATTCACCATGTGGGCGATGTAACGGGGCGAATAAAAAGGAACAGAGTGTTGTGGGAGTAGCCCGGAAAGGAGCGTGAGATTGGTTCGTAGTTTGGACATACTCTTTTTGAACGCAGGCGAAGAAACGATCTTTGCATCGATAAAATCCTGTAGCGGCAGAGTTGCGACGATGAGATTGTCCGATAACAAAGCCTAAACACAAACTGACCTCGTCTTCCGGAGCGAAGTTCCTCCTGCATCGAGCAACGTCCTCCAAAATCGTCTCAACATACGCCTTGAAGTAGTCGGCATTCTCAGCTCTGGGGCCTAAAAACCAGGCACAGGCTGCGTTGTGAGCGTCTTTTGACGAGTCGGGATCCAGAGTGGCAAGCGATTCTGCAGTCGCAGGGTCCTCAGGCTGAGTAGATTTGAATGGAGAAAGAAAGCCAAGGCACGGAAGCCATGCTATCAGGTTGACTGTGGAGGTGGACAATGTAGACAAATGATGGTGCGGTTTCGACTCCATGTAGAAAGATGTCTGACAGGCAAACTGAGCGGACCAGTGGCCATCACGAGTACAGTTTATATCGAAGTCGAAAGAATGGCTATCACGTCTTTAGGTTCAGGTTCAGAACGCGTTTAGAACCGGGACCGGACACCAAAGCAACCTGATGCATGGTTTGGTCTGCGGTTCTGCCAATTTGCAGAACCGGTCCGCGGCTCGCTTACAGTTATAACTGATGACGAAGACGATGACATGCACAGCGACGCCATTGTAGGCTAGATGATCCATATTAGTAGAGATAACTATGTACTGGATTCAGTACTCAGACGATCATGTCAGTCGACGACGCATAAGAGACGATGGCGCCTGGGTACAATGCAGAAGAATACAGCGTTGGGAGGTGGGGATCCATGGCGCATAAATGCCAACGTTTCCTAAATTGTATCGATGATGGTCCGTTGACGGGATTACGCTGTGGAGACCTCGGAGGGATTGTGAACAAGCTGAGGGTACCGTATCAACGAGCTTTTATTTATACGTAGCGTATTCTATACGGAATTCTATAGTGCAATTGTCATATGTTCTTCGTTTTCGCTTTGCGTGTTCTAAAAGTGACTTATCGTACAGTACGCTTCACGGGATGGTCCCAATGAAAAACTCTGGGCGTTTCAAGCGCCAAGCACAAATCACGGGACATCCCTGCCACTTCTTCAACCCCATTCATATCGCGAACGCCACACCGAATGTCTCACTCCTCACCTGTACGCGCAAATAGCGATACCTCGGGATCAGATGAGAGAAGCAGGAAGAAAGTACGCTGGATTTCAGACGGCCTCGTGCAAGGCGGTACGGAAGACGCCTCGGACGAGAGCAGCTACCGCGGGAAAGTGGGTTCCCCTGGGGACCCCACAACATTCTCTTGTCACCTGACACCCTCACGTACTGATTGATTGGCAGATCTGCCTTGTCGCTACATATTCAACGTAAGGCGATCATATGCATATATCCCTTCACAAGGATCTTACGACATCTATGAAGGGGAAGAATTGGCTGCGCGTATTACGATCCAGTGAATCTCCTAATCTACGTACTCGAAGACACACAAGAAACGGCACATTTCGACGTGACCAAGACGCGTCAGTCCAACAAAAATATTTCGAGTTTTCTTACATTCTCAGCCGCCCGGTGGTGCAGTTTTGGACCAAGTCTCACCTGACGTATTCTTGGTCAGCTCTAAAGCTGATGACAGGTTCATTGATCTGTGCAGCGATTACAGTATGAATTCCCTTGGACGGTGATATAATTTTCACGTTTCGCAGTGGCTGCCTCTGGGGGCTTCTTCCAGATCCGCCCACAGAAGGATTTCAGACCGGAAAGAGGGCGCAACAACGCCCTTTCTCTGGAGCTGCTTTCTGATCTCCCTGACGAAATTCTCGAGCCTGCTAACCGAGATGCAACGACGGAACCGAGAAATGCGTACGAATTTATGCAACGGCGAAGGAACACCGAAGGTGATCCCACACTGAGAAGGTGGAATGCCTCGGTTCGTATATCCAACTTTGCGACTCTCGATATGTCTCCGTTTGCAGTGGGTCCTCGTAACCTTTTCTTGGGGAAATTTTTTATGAGTGATGGTGGCACTTTAGCTTGGTTCGATCGGTGCCTTGCTCGACTACCTCATCAGGGAACAAGCATTGGGTGATTTAGAATACGAGGGGATCAGAGGGCTCGATGTCCGCGGGATAGTGAACATGTCGTTGTGAGCTATACCCATTCCCTTTGTGCAGTCCGCCCATCATAACTTGCATAACAGGGACGAAGCAATGCAAATCAATGCAGATGCCTTATTGTGAGTTTTTTCCCCATGCACATCAGATCGGCTAGGACAATATCATGACCCTCTAAAAAAAGTTCGTTGCAAGTATTCGAGAATGAAAGTCATGCATCAATACACTCTAAGAAAACAAAGGAAGGACTATCGCTATTCGGTTCGTGCTCAGTCTCTGCCCTGGCACATTCTTCCAACTTATTGTTTGGCGATACTTAGGTACCCTGGACAGCACGAGGACGACGCTTGGGCGCTCATTACTTCGGACGTGGCTTCTACGGCCTTCACTCTCCCTTGAGGTCATAAATGCTCGGCATGATGCCGTAGAGTGTTTTACGCGTCCCGAGAATCTTGATGTTTCGAACGTAATGCGCAGTCAACTAGGAGGGATGAGGAATATTCCGCGAATTCTTGCCACCTTGCGGGCGGGGAAGGCCATCTTCGCGGACTGGCAAAGTCTCGTCAAGGTGAGCGGCAGTTCGGGCTTCGGCCTCGTATCTTCAGGTTCGAACGAATCAAAAGTTTACTTTCCACACTGCAATGCTTCGGGACAAGCTTGGGGAGCTCAATATGGGTGCGGACGTCGATATTGTCAAAAAGGTGAGCGCACTGCTTTCCTGACACACACCCCTCACCAATCTTCACGTCCCAGCTGACGACCGCTCTGGGTATTTCTGCCTTTCGAGAAGTTGGAAGCATGATAAACGAAACCGTATGGCATCTCACATCGTAGTCTGGTACCTGATATCCACTCTCATCTAGATTGACTGGGAAGAATCGACGCTATTACAACGTGTATGCATCCGTCCGCATATTGATGAGGAATTAGACAATCGCAAGCACGTATATAGCGGCATAGATGCCGTCCTTGTGAGCGAAACCTTTTTATTTGATCAGGATCCTCGGGCTAATACGACGTAGTCGAGGGTTGCCGAGGGCATAAGCTCCACAGTCCCGCAGCATTACGCGGCCTCTTTGAACGTCGTGTATTTTCCTCAGCTAGGTGAAGTATATTCCTTCATTTTATTGGCTCTTCAGTTTTTCTCATAAGGCAGGTTTCTTGATCTGCGTGCCTATGCTCGAAGAATGGCGATGCGGAGATGGCATTCAAGTCCTAGAAGGCTGGACATTCCATGTATCTCACTCCTTTCCCAACCTCGTTGAGGTGTTCATATCCGTCTTTTTAGTTTTCATCCGAGTTAGTGCGCGTATTCCTGGAAGATACACATATACCAAATCGACATTTCTCAGATCACACGTTTATTTTAAGAATGACAAGATGCATGGCAAGTATCATAATGAATCTGACTCTCCGAAGCTTACTTTATTCCCGCAAAGATCTGGACAAGCATTTGGGAGACCTCTATCCCTCAATCATCGGTGCGTTTTAAATTTTTTTAGCAAAGAGACGGCCCTGCCAGCATAGACAATGAAGATCGAGAGCTGGAACTCGTTCAAGAATTGGCGGAGAGCGTCCTTCCATTTACAGAGGCTATAAGCGAGGCATGCGATATTTGCGCGGAGCTTGACTGCCTCCTCTGTTTTGCGGAGGCTGCGAACCTTTATAATTATAGGAGACCTCAGATGATTGAGGAGAACGTAATTAACATTAAGCAAGGCCGGTAAGTTTTGTTATCGAATCCTCGTAGGGTTGTTGTGATCCGGAAGTTGTGAAGGCACCCATTGCAAGAGCAAACGGTTGACACATTCGTGGCAAATGACATCGTTATTGTTGGTGGAGCGGGAATTGACCCGCACTCGCCTGTTCGTGGGGAAAATGACGAGTTCATGTCCGATGAGAGTATACTGGGAAACAGTGTACTCATATGCACAGGCGCAAATGCGTGCGGAAAGGTATAGTGCCTAGTGTCCCGAATGAAACAGCATCTAAACGGCATAACGCAGAGTGTCTATCTCAAGCAGGTGCGTTCGTCATTCGTCCGAACGTTCCCGAAAATCTCTTAGTCAGATCGTTAATCCTGGATCAAAGACCGCGCTCATACAATTGATGGCACAAGTACGCCTCCAATTCCCTGTCTTACTTTGCCCGATGAAAGAATATTCCTAGATCGGCTGGTGCGTATACAGGTTGAAATTGCAAAGCTCATGAATCCCAATCGGCCTAGTTTCGTTCCTGCTGAATCAGCGACACTCGGAATCGTAGATAAGAGTGCGTGTTGAACGACTGCGGTGCTGTTTTCTGATTCTGGTGTAAAGTCTTTACCCGCGTTCAAACCCGCGAGTCGGTCTCCAAAGTAACACAAGCAATTTTGAAAATCTGCGAATCCTCCTGCGACTTCTTACGATGTGCTCGCTTAGGTGCAATCTGCTTTTATGATCGATCTCAATCAAGTCTCTCTGGCTTTGCGAAACGCCACTGCGCGCTCTTTGATCCTGCTAGACGAATTCGGGAAAGGAACGACGACTGCAGGCTCGTATTGTTTCCCCGGATTTGTAGAGGCTTACTTGTTAAACGACCGTCTCTTCTGCGCTTTCTCTTTACCATCCTTTTGGCACATCTGGTGGTACAGATGGGGCTGGCCTCTTTGCTGGAATCTTGAAGCATTTACTTGCACGCGGCGCCGACTGCCCGAAGGTGATAGCTACGACACACTTCCACGAACTTTTCTCCACGGGCCTGCTCGAACCTCAAACGCTACCAATCTCTTTTGTCCATATGGAGATCATGTTTGCTACGCGAAGCGGTGAAATTGTCGACGGCGGCTCCTCCGGCATGACTAAGGGTGAAAGTATCACGTATCTCTATAGGTTGGTCTTCTGGGACTCCTGCCTCTAAGAAGGTAGGTCTCACAGCATGTGGCAGGGCTGTGAGTGGGCTTTCGTTCGAGTCGCATGCGGCACGCTGTGCGGAGCTTTTCGGTGTCCCAGCCCATGTCGTCCAGCGTGCACAATATGTTACGTACGTCGTTTGCAGGAGATTAAAATATGATGACCTACTCAAACCTGCTGGTAGAGGGTTGCTTTCCGCGCACGAGCTTCCTAAGCTTTTGGATGAAGCGATCTCAGAGGAAGAGCAACTGGACATGGATCTCGCGTCAGCGGTTTGCCAACGATTCCTCGAATGGGACTTGGGGACTCAGGAGGCTTCGTTGGGAGAAGTCAGGAAAAAACTGGCAGAAATATTGGGTCGAGATATAGGTCAATCCGATCATGAATGAACAGCCAGGCGTGTCGATGACGGTGCATTTAAAATGCGAACCAGAGACAGGAAGCCGGCGGCGTCACGGATTACAGTCCAATCAGTAAACTTAGTCTCGTCATGTGGTCGTTGTGTAGGTCTCCGAAGTGGCATAGAGGCATAACTTAATACTATTTTTTGGACTCCTTGTGGATCTCCACACCAGGCGGGGCGCCCATTGCTGTCCATTTGCACGCTGGTAAGCAAATGCATCTGAGAAGGGACCCTGGAACACACGGACCTTGCTTGATAGCCCCATATATCAGGAATTGGCCAGATACAAGGCCTGCCGTCATCACCATTCGCGGACCGAGACCCACAAACAAGCCTTTGAACCCGGTCTGCCTTGCGAGAGCGCCGAGGCGATAGAGCATCGTGCCTTGTGGCCCATGACCCTTGTTTATCTGCGAGAGCAATGTGTCTGCAGGTTGGGAGAGGATTGCAGCAGCAAAACCAGCGATGACACCGCTGCTTAGCGAGATGGATAGTTTGGAGGTAGGTGACAGCTTGGCGCGGGTCTCTTCTGACATGTTCCGGAACGCGACCTCATGGCACAACTCATTGATTGTGAACTGGCCAATCGCGTATGGAATCTGCCTGGATACAAGGCCGTTACAATATGAAGCAAAATGGAACGCGAGGATAAGGCCAGCGCTCACTTGAAAAGGATCGGAATGAATCCGGCGTAGAGTTCCCGCACGCCACCTTCGCGCACAAGACGCGTGAAACCCGAGACCAACCCGGTTGCATAACCCCGCTGCGAGACCATGCGGATGCGCGTAGCTTCCAGCGGGGTCAGGAGAATGTCTGCGAAGAATCTAAATAAAAAGAGGCGCGTGAATTTGCCCTCAGGAGGGCCGGGAGCACACATTTCGAAAGGGATCATCGTGATACGGACTCTCCAACGCTCGCGGCGCCGAGGTATATCGCCGTGCGATACCTGACCGCCGTCTCCTGATCACCGGCGACGGTCACGAATTTCTTTTTCCAAAATTCGTAACCGGCAAATTTGGCTCCACCTTGAACGAAATAGCCGACGGCGGTAGGCCCAAAGCCGGTCAAGAGAGCAGAGGGGCCTTCCTTCGCGACGATGAGACGTCCGCCGGAGAAGAGATTGTGGCGCGCAAGTGTAGGGTCTATCTGGATACGAGTCTTGACGACATCGATCGCTGAAAGAATGCTGTGTATGTGACCTGGGGGGTGGTCACGAGAAGACGTGCTTACGAGTCATGGCGCCATGCGTTATCCTTCAAGTTCAAGGAGAAAAACGTGAGAACAAATCATTGGTCACGGAAAGTACTAGGAGATGAGCGCACGTTGCACACAACGCTCCTGAGAAAGCGCTAGCAAGTTAGAGTGCTCTCAGACGCTTGGACGAGGTATACAATGCTGACCGGCGAGGAAAAAGCTGCCATAATTGGCAGGGGTGAAGTAAGGGACATAAAGCGAGCCACTGGCAACCTGTTTTGCTTCTGGGGACATAAAGAGGACTCGTACGTTGATTGCTCAGACAAACATAAAAGGCAGTATATATCGTCCGGTGAGTGTAAAGTCGGAATGACGTCATCTCCTAGGTATGCTCCGCTTCGACTCGTAACGACAACTAAACGTAGGTACAGCCTTCCGAAACCAGGGGAGGGACTGTGCGTCAATATGAGGGCATTCATCGATCTTAAGTATCTGGATACACAAAACGCGCTGGTCTTCATCTTGTCCTGGTAACGAGTACCTCCCACCATCATCCGATGCTGCCATTTCCATCCTTTTCTTGACTATTCGCATAACTGGGCCTGTCTTCAAAATCGGGGATCCGGAAAGGTCCACCACACTAAGTGCAGGGCACAAAATGGGTAGTTCAATAGGAACGTGCTCCATACCTCCGGAGGCAGAGACCCGGAGAAGCGTCGTACATGGCATTGACAAGGACTCTGCAAGGGCATTAACGTCAAAGTCACCCGTAAGCTGCAAAGTTCGTAGTTTGGGTGCCTGGGATAACGCCAAATTGAGAGATGGTGCGTGAAGGGAACAATCCCTCATCGTCAGTTCGATGAGTTCCGCAAAGGAAGTCCCTGGGTCCTCAACAAGGTTATGTAATGTCATGGCCGAACAAGGGAGCCGGGAGAGTCGTAACACTTGGAGTGAAGGAAGACTCAGGTTTTTTGTGGAGTCATGTGGGAAGTTGAGACTGTCGAGTTCGAGATGGCGTAGATTTGCGGCTGTCAAGGTCTCTGGGACCTGAAGGGAAAGTGGAAAGTGGAATTTGGCCGCTTTGACGACGATTTTTTCCATGTTGGCGTTAGCTTGTAAGAGCAGACGGATGCATTCGAAGCTGACGTGAAAATCGGACGTCCTGTACTCAAAGGATGTGAGTTCATGCAGGGTATTTGTGAGCCCTGTCCAGTTACACCCCATATTGCTGATGCTGAGCGCGTGTAGGTTTTTCCACGACCGGCCATACGCTTTGCTTCCGAAGAATAACGGCCCGTTGGGTGTTGTTTGTGATGCGGAGAGTGTTTCCAAACATTGCAGGCCGCGTGGGTCCTTGTCACTCGTATCTCCCTCCAATGCGGCGAGGAATTGAGCAACATCTACATCCTCCAAATAACATGCTTTGATACAGGCCAAATCCAGGCGTCGCAGCTCGGCGAAAATTCGATCGCGTATTGCAACGTCATCAGGGTGCACTGGCCGCAGCCTGCCTTGCGGTAAGATGACTTCTCCGAGTGACTTGCAGATAGTCAATACTGCGATTTTCCCGTAGGTTCGTTGGCGCCACTCCTGCACTTTGTTCAGCGCTTTCTTCGGTTGTCCCGTGAGCACCAGCGATTGCCATAGTATGGGCTGGGAAAGTGCGATCTGGCGCCATCGGCGGCAGACGTGGGATAGAAGAACAGGTTTACCCGTCAACTCGAACACCATTAAAAGCAGCTCTGTCGGGATCCCTGCGATCGCACACTTGGTCTGCGCCTGAAGCTGCGAACGAAGATCTATGAGCTCGAGTCGACGAGCCTCAAGTTTTGGGTTGGCACCAAAGCGCTCTAGGGCAAATAAACACATTTGCAATGCTTCATTGGATTTGTTGAGAGCTGAAAAGAGGCGAGCAGAGCGGTAGTAGCCCTGCCACCGAGTAGGTGCTATGTCAATGGTCTTCCTTGCATCGCGTAGCGCGTCTTTGTGACGATTCTGTCTTTCATAGACGGCGGCCCGTGAGTCGTACAGCATATAAGATCTGTCGCCTGAAAGAGGGATGGCCTGCATGTAAAAATCGGGGCCTTAGTACTATTGAAACTGAAGATAAGGAATGACCTGCACCTCATCGAAGGATCTGAGAGCTCCATCTAAGTCTCCACGTTGAATCTTCTTTACGCCTTCTTCGAATAATTTCTTCCATCTCGGTGTGCCTGACATAGCGACGCGTCTCGCGATAGCAACGAGGTTACTGTAACATGGTTCAAACAAAACCAGGGACTGCGATAATTTTTCTTATGTCATCCAATATCACATGATCCAGCTGTCACCTGACCTGGGGTGATAGGAACACTTCACCCCAATGGTCTAGATCATGTGGTTTAAATCTGTAAACATTTGCAAGTGTACAATACGTGCATGAGCTGGAAATAGTCGGGGTAATCTAGACGGGGACTAAGCAAAGTACATGAGGTCATTCTTCTTCTTGCTTTGAACTGGTTGAGCCATGGCGTTAATACCACTACTTAGACCTACAAAAGATTCGACTCACCCTCCGCAATGCCACTGATGAAATGCTCGTGTCCCAGTTTTGTCGCACCCTCACGTAGCGCAATCATCCCAGCTTCAACACATACCGCCTTTAATTGTGCGCCGTTGAACTCATCCGTACTACGCGCAAGCTCCTCAAAGTTGACATCCGGACCAATAGACATTTTGCGGGAGTGAATCTCAAGAATGCGTGCGCGAGCCGTCTCTCCTGGTAACGGAAACTCGATCTTGCGGTCGAGTCGACCCGAGCGAAGGAGCGCTGGGTCAAGAATGTCGATGCGATTTGTCGCGGCGATGACCTGCATAATATCTTAGTACGCAGTGGGGCAGCAGAACCAGGTGTCTTGACGCGCCTTAATCCTCTCATCACTACTGAAGCCATCAAGTTGATTAAGCAGCTCAAGCATCGTGCGCTGCACCTCTCTGTCACCACTCTTATCCGAGTCAAACCGCTTAGTACCTATCGCATCCAGCTCGTCAATAAAGATAATAGCTGGTGCCTTCTCTTTCGCAAGCTTGAAGGCGTCGCGGACGAGCTTAGCACCATCACCAATGAACATTTGCACCAATGAAGGACCGGCCAGTTTGAGGTAGCAAGCATTTGTCTGTGCAGCACATGCTCGGGCAAGGAGGGTCTTTCCAGTTCCTTCGTGGTATGAGCACCAGGAGAAGGAGCAGCATGCAGAAAGTGCTCACCTGGCGGCCCATACATCAAACAACCCTTTGGTGGCTTAATACCGAGCGTCTTGAACTTATCTGCCTGTTCCATAGGTAGAACGATGGCCTCGACCAGTTCTTCTATTTGCTTTTCCAAACCACCAATATCCGTGTAAGTTTCAGTTGGTCGTTCGTCGACCTCCATGGCCCTGACACGCGAATCGTATTCTGCAGGAAGTGTGTCAAGGACAAGATATGAATCCTTGTTGACACCAATCAGGTCTTGAGGCTCTAATCTTTCTGGAGGGACGAGACCAATAAGCGGGAGAAAAACAGTTTGGCGGGTGGACGTCTTGATGACTGCGGTCTTCCCCTTACGCATAGAGTCAAGATCCTGGTTCGCGCCATCCTCTTCACCCTCAGGATCAACGTTTAAGATCTTGGCAGCACAGTTCACCGCAAGCAAATCACCGACAAAGGTCCTCCACGCACCTCGACGACATTTGCTACAAGATAAGGCAACACCTTATTCTGCTTTATCTTCTCGCTGTTGTCTCTGATTTTCTCCTTCATGACATTCTGCTCGTGGCTTAACCGCAATTGTTCTGACCGCATGACCTGGACTCAAAATGGGTCGCGTGCATACCCTCAAAACTGACAAGACGCACCTTGATATCATTGTCAATCAAGCGAATGTGCGTCAGGATGTCGTCCGTGTCAAGCTCCATAACTTCCTCCGGAATATCATCCCAAGTCTCCTCCGGTTGATCAGGTGTTGTGTCCATGTCAGCGACTTCTGGTTGTGTACCCGTGGGAGCAGCAGAATCTGCCTTTGGCGCGTCGCTTCTTTGGCCGTCATTGTTTGGATGTTCTCCAGGGGGAGGGGGGACGGCGGACATGACGGGCGAAACTTTGTTACCAGCTTGGATTGGACGCCTTCGAGATTGTCAGGTAGCAAGTCGAACGCGCGTCCTGTTTACGTAATATTTTGGTATCACGTGATTCATACGTTGCTGGCGGCCCGGATTCCGACATCGCGTCTTCTGGCCAGCGGCACAGCAGCATTGGCGTGCTCATCATGGCAGCTGAAGAAGGGCCTACCCCGACAGCAGAAGAGAAGAACAGTATAATGACGGCGAAAAAAGAATTGATACAGGCTCTAATGAAAAGGCGCGCTCTGGATAAGCAGTTGGTGCGTTGACGTCTGTTTTACCCCGAGTATTGCCGGCTCATGGCTTCCTAGGCTCAAATAGAAGTTCAGATGCATGCCATTGAGGGACAGTATCTCGTAGAAACGTCTGCACATAGCGGAGGGAACATCATTCACGGGTTTGAAGGATATTTGAAAAACCAGGTGACGAAGAAACGATACGAGTTGAGTGACGCGGACAGACTGTTCTCAACAAGTAGTTTAACTTATCAAAGGGTAAGATCTGCATATTCGTCATAAATCTGAACCGCTGATCTGAACTGGCGATGTATAGTCTTTGGAAATATCCGGGGAAGGGGAAGAATCAGCCGCAAACGCGGACGAGTTTAAGCAAGCATCTTCTGGACTTACCACTGTCGTTCTCCCCCCTGCACCACGCGCCCCAGAGCTCACGGCCGCTCAATTAAAGAAGAACCGTGACCGAGAGTATCAACGCAAGAAGCGAGCAGCCGCTAGCCGTCGAAGTGTTGGAACTGTGAGTGATGATGAGGGGAGTTCCGTTACAGCGGGTGGTAGACGGCCCAATAAACGGGCTCGCGTCGCTGATGATGACTGAGTACCAAACACTCAGTTAGCTAAGACGTCGGTGTGTAGATTCGATGCTAGCCTGGATTGTACGGTCTCACTCTTATTTTAGGGATGGACTGTATTACACTGTATTTATACTACATCGCTACATGGCTTTCCTAACCTTTAGCAACCCTAGTTACCCTCTTCCGGGTGCAACAAGGTTCTCCTGGTTTAGGAATATCATAGATCAAGGGTGCCGATAAACTTTTTGATTGCATTCTGGTCCAGCCCGCCACCGTCTGGATCAGCAGCTTCGATGCATCGAGCGGCCGCAATCGTCCGTTTGACCTCCTTCGCGCTGATCCACACCCGTCCGTTTGTACCAACCGCCGCATCTAGAGGAAAGCGCGCGCCGAGTAAAGGGAGGAGGAAATAATTTGGATCTAGAAGGCTATTATATACTCTCCGTGAGCTAAGGTAGTCAGTGAAGTAGAACACCCACTTTCGCGACATTTTTAGACTGCAGCGTACCAAGAAACCTCCCTTGAGCTCACCAAAACCTTCGGCTTTGCGTGTCTGTGCGTCAAAACACTCCAGCTCTGGTTCCATATCCTTATGGGCGAGAGAAACACGCGCATATACGAGCGAGTTTACCTGATAAATATTAACTTCCCCAAATTGAGGGGGACAATGTCAACATACATTCGACGTACTTTTAGGTTTGGTCGATTTCGTCTGCTTGCACCTTCAAAGGCGAGTCCGTCAAGGGATGCTTGATGAGCAGAGCCGATATCTACCCTCCAACCCTCACCCTGTCGAGCACTCACGATGCCGACGACAGGCTCTTGCGCCGCAGGCACATACTATGTTAAGATGTAAAGTAATCGATTGATAGAGGGATATTGAATAGACTCACGCGACGTGAATTTCCTTCCACCCAGAATTTGTTGCCTTTTGCGTTCTGCTCCAAAGTTCCAGCGCGAGTCACAACAGTCGATGTTATTCCCTGCAAGTCGACGGATTGCTGGAGCCCAGGACCCAGCTTTAAAGTTTTGTGTTGGGTGTGTATTATCTCACCAGGAAGGACGATGGACATTGTTGGTGAGAGTAAGACTAGTCGCGTCGCGGGGCGGATGGAGTAGCGCGCCAGACAGCCCTCTTTCACTCACTCACAGAATCGTGCCTCTACAACATCATGTCGATTCAGACGGCATTAACTACAGAATTTCCAGAGTTGTCACATCTAACGTGCATTCTGTCGTGATGATCTAGAAAGCACGCTTGGCTTACGACACGATTACCAGGCGCGAAGATCTGGAAGACATACTTGCGGACCCTGCTTACTTTCAAGCCATATTTCATACACTCTCCAAGGTAAAAGAGTTGTACAAGAGCCAAGAGGAGTTTGGACTTGCGAACGAGACGATTGCAAGTGCGTTGGTGTAAACCACTTATCCCCACCTCTACTCATGCCAAGAGGTTTATTAGATCAGAACATGGCTCTCCAAGATGAGCTCTACAAACTACGAGCGGAGACAAAAGAGGCGTTCGAAGAAGCGAAGTCGTTAGAAGCCAGATGGGCAGAACTCCAACGTGAGCAGAAAGAAGTCTACCAGGTGTGTCCTCAGACGTTGTACTTTCTTGTTGCTACTAATAATGCCTACAGCGCTTCACCCCGCAATTCCTCCTAATGCGCCTCCGCCACGCAACGACAGCGCAGGATGACCTTTCTGAGACACTAGCATCCTCATTTGTGCGATCTTCGTCGTCTGAAACCGCAACAACTCCCGCTGGCAGTAAGGAAGTCGACGATTTCGTGAAGGAGTTCCGTGAACTGCGGAAAACTTATCACAAGCGGGTGATGTGGGGTGATCGGTGGTCCAATGGGCAGGTAGCATGGAGAGACGATTAGGATCCCTTCTCTTCTCTGGGATATGCAGCGGATATACGGCATAACCTGTTCTTCCATAGCGGTATGTCTTGTGCTGTACTGTACTGGTAATATATACGAGAAAACAATCAATTCTGAAACTCACACATAGACCTACAGTAACGGTAGTGCACTTGTTCAAAGTTCGATCACACTCACATGGGACGGAATTTACGCCAATTTCACCGATGCTTGGGCACAGTAACTTGCTGGATTCGGCTTTGTAGGCGTTTCACTTCTTGCTACCCACTTCTTCAGCACAGCTCGAGGTTGCCTACGGCCTCCTCGTAGAGCACCCTTCATGTTCCATCATGACCATGGTTCATTGTATGTGAACCGATCCAAGTGGATTGCATGATGTGATGTTGCGTTTCCGATAGAGAGGTGTCCGCTCACTGTGGCGGATGTGTCACAGCACGAAGGTTGCCGTCGTCACGTCGTCGTATCTAAAGAAACGCTTATTATTTGGAGCCAGGTGCAGACGGCGGCCAGGGCTTGCGAATCGTCAAACAACTTGAAGGAAATCGGGGAAAGGGATGTCTGAAGCAGGTAAGAGTAGTGTAAAGGCGGATGTACCATTGTAGCTATGGGTTGTGCATCCACACATGCACCATCTGCGAGCAACATGTTCTCAAACAATGTTCGCCTCGAGAAGCAGCAGGCAATAAGCGCTCTTCACCAGCCAGCTGTAACGGCATAATAATGCCGCATGATACAAGCGATCATGCAATCATGAGCGTTAAAATGTGTTGTATGTCTTCTTGGGGCCGACGCATCATATATGTCTACAGATCCGAATGCTTTGACCTAAGATCCTTAAAACGTTGCAGATGCAGATGGAGTTAGCACGTCGGCCATAATGTAATTAGAACTTGCTCTAGCAGGATATTTAGAGGTTGACGCCAGCGACGGAACCATTTGCCGCATCGAGCCACGTGATCAAGTGAGTGACTTTCTTTCAGGCGTGTGTGGATAAGTTAGGTTTGTTGTTTGTTAATTTGCGTCATGTCAATATTGCATATAACAAACAGGTTGATCCCCAGCTCTATATCGTCCAGTTCGGACGGTGATTCATTGGAAACCAAAGTCGTTCCATCCAATGATGCTCTTCGTTCTCTTTTCCTGTCCCTCTCTCATCCTCTCTCCTCGCGCCGTGTCAGAGACACCATTAACTACTTGCAAGAACTAGAGGTCGAAGATAACAAGATTTCGTCAGGCCCAGGAAATGCTGCTCTAGGTACTGGTGGCGAAGAAAAAGTCCTGAAAGATGCAGTTCTCGGTAGACTGGTCGCTGGCATTTATACGGAAGCATTGGACACCCTCCTGGCGGAGGCTATCACTGCAGAGACTGAGGCCGAGTGGTGGGCTGACCTCGAGCGGTCCCAACTAAGGGTAGCTTACTACCTTATTCAAAGTGCGTCATCACCCGATTCGCCCTATTTTGTGCGCTTCGCGTCCTCGTCCTGAACCTGCTTTCAGCCTTACCACGTCGCCTCGTCAATCTTTTCGGAGACGTTCTTCGTATACTACACTCAAATGATCAACCCATTTCATTTTCGACATTCAAGCCCTCGACAATACGCAGTCTAATTGAAGGTGATACTGGGCATCCCTATTCTTTTACTGCCTGCATATTCCCCCATCTTCGTGCCCATCCTAGCATTATCCTGCCGCTACTTGCACCACTTAGCATATGCCCCTCATCGCTTCGTTCGCCATCAAGATCCCCTTCTAATATAGTCGTCTCAGCATTCCAGGCGCTACGCCACCATTCGTCTCTCGTTGCTCAGTATACCCTCCATTATGCCACATTGCCTCTCCAATTCACTAGCCAAGAGATCCATGCTAAGCGCGGAAACCTCGAGCGGATCCGCGATGAGCGTGCAGAGGCACTTGGCGAGCTTACCAGCATGCGCGATGATCTTTCTCGTACATTGAGAACAGACTTGAGTGAATGTGCAGCGTTTCTACAGGTCATTAACCAGATTCTAGTCGGCCGGTACACTGACACGGCACGATTTGGGCTTCCGACGTCTCTCCTCGACGCACTGGTGACCACATCATCCAAAGCTTTGCCGATGCACATATCCCTTCACCAGGAAGTCTTACACACTCATTCTCTACTCCGTCCAAGTAGATTCGTCAGAATCTGGCCGGGCCTTCTTTTCTTGCCACCGCTAACATTATACGTTGCCCGGCGAATAAGCGCATCCCAAGAGACGCTATCTTCATTGGTTAAGGATGCATGGGAGACATTGAAAGGGTTTTATTTTGGCTGGCTGGTAGAGCCGCTGGCCGAGATTGCAAAAACAGTTCGTGCGGGCGGAGAGGGCAGTATCATTGTCCAGAGAGGAAGCATTGATGCCGACTTACAGGTATTTTGTCGTGATTTTGAAATTCTTTCACTTGGCTGATTCATGCAGTCGCTAGAGCGCATGGCGCTGTCGCTAGCCAGAGAGAAGTTAAACTACAGCACAGCACAACTGGATGATCTCTCTAGCAAGTTACGATTAGGCGACCTCACACCAATTCTCCAGATCTATGAGGAGGATATCAAGAGTCCTGTCCGATCTGCGGTTTCTGGAACACTACTACGCTCCGCATTCGTCCAAGTCCAGAAAGCTAAGGTACATCATCTACCTACCGTCCACAGGTTTTCTCTCTTATACCTACCGCATACATTGCTAGGTGGACGTCGATCAGGCCCTGGCGGGAATCGATAAGCTGCTCAGGTCTCAAGAACTTACATTCGCTTTTGTTGGTGTTGCACCAGCACTTTCACTTGTGTACGTTTTGGGTGGGTCTTTGGGTAGGCTGTATGTTGGTGCATCGAGTCATGGCCGCCTCGGTGGCAGGAGACGGCGTATGGCCACATGGTCGGCCATGCGTCGGATTGAGCGCCTACTTATCACCCAGCCTACCACAAGTCACGGGCAGGAACATCATGCACAACGCCCAGAGGGTCCTAAGGGCGCGCTGCCGCATCTGACCGCGGGCTTGCTGTTACTCTCTGTATCGTCTCTCCGGCAATATGCGGAGACATGGCTACCTCCGAGAAGCCGGCTGAGGGAAGGGTTCTTGGAGGATGTAGGTGATTTGGAGGACCCTGGTTTAGGGCGGGAAGAGAAAATGCGGGTGGTTTCGAGGATGTGGAAGTCGTGGGGACATGGGCTTGGATGGCAAGATTTGGCTGGGGAGATATCGTCGTGAATTGGTGGTATTGTCTGCATAGCGAGTGTTTGCAGATGCTGGGAGCTTGTTTATATGAAGAAGGAAAGCGTTCCTCTCTTTTCACGCAAGATGGTGAGAAGCACCAGGATAGGGTGGTTCACAAAAGACGAAAGACGACTATCATCGCACTTAGGGAGGACGTGCTGAAAGGTAACTTCGATATTATCATTAGATATTCCAAAGGTACAGAAGGCAACATGTGCAGTTATGGTAAGTTATGTACACTGGCACCATTGACAGAATCTGCCCATTCATCGTTGGCGTGCGCAATCTTGTGATGTCCTTCCTCCTGGGGCCCAGTCTTGGCTCCCTATCCCTGCAAGTACACATCGGCCCCATGTTCAAGCAGCAGCCGAATGACTTCGATGTTATTAAATCTCGACGCGAGGAACAACGGAGAAGAGCACCCGTCCACCGCTAGTCCCTTCACATCCGCACCGACGTAATAATAGTGTAGGAGGAGCTACACGACCTTGGTATGTCCCATGTGCTATGGAAATAACAGGTCCTCCAAACTTCTAGCATCGACATCCAGATGGCGCTGAAGAACATCTAGAACATCAACTTGTCCACTGTGCGTACCAAATGAGAAGTAGCATGTGAACGCGGGGTTCCGCGCGTCCGCACCTATTAGGGTCTAAAAACAGCCCCCAAAGCCTCGAGATGACTCTGGCTGGCATCCAGGTCCAAACCCAACCGCAGCAGAGTACTGCTTCTCTTTATGTACATTCTTCGGACATTCTTACTATACTGCTACTGCTATGCAACCGGTCTACTATACGTACCTCTACCAACCTCTCTAAACACACACATTTATCCCTCTCATCTACTTTTACTTCCCTACTTAATACAAAGTCCCTCGACACTGATTTCCATACTGCAGAGCTCCTTTGGTTTTCCCCGAAATGGTCTGGCCTACCCCCTTCCCTCTTCGACCCCCTCTCAGACGACGCTCAATCCTCCCTCTTTTATCAACCCCTTCCCCTGTCACCCAGTGCGACAACCTTTGCCACCTGGCAAGAGGACTACACACCTCCTCGCCGCTCCTCTCTAGCCCTCTGGCAACCTCAACCACCAAGCGGCCCAGCCCTCCAACTCGCTATTGAAGGCGCCCTCGCCTCCCGCAACCGCCACCTCATTTCTACTCGCCACTGGTCATGCTTTTATGACCAATTACTCACTCTTATTCTGCCTTGACGCCGACGATACTACCCTCTGCCCTTGCAATTCCACACGTCGCCCACTCTACTCACCCTCCCATGTCTTCCAATCGTGTCGTCTTCATAACGACACACGACTGCTATTAAACACATCACCCACCACCCTCTTCTCATATTTCTTGTCCTACCGTGGAGGCAAACGTCTGACCCACTTTACCTTCCGTACTCAAGCATTCCTCTCTCCTCTACCCCCCAGACCAGACCCACCTTGAACCATGGGGCCTGCACCGTATGGTAAGCCCATGCTCCCCCCGCACATACTATACCGAACCTATTCCCCAACATATACCTATACCGATCGAAACTACCTTTAGCACAGTCTTGATGTTTTCGTAATTAGGACCATAAAATTGAATGCAAAAAAAAGGCCTCGAGATGTCCAGAGATGCTGTGTGCAGTGGATGCTCCTTAAAAACCTTTCGCCCCCATAATCGAGTAATACACGCACGTATACGAATTGGTCGCTTGGTTCCTGGGGGCATTGTGACAATGGTGGCTCAGTCGTCGTGAATAAGTGGACTGCAACTCGTAGCCTGGCGGTACAGTATTAGCGGATACTTGCTTTTTAGCACCCTGATTTTCTTCCCCGACGCCATCAATTGAACCTTCCTGGAAGCCTATGAGGCATTCCACGCGCGGGTGAACACGAAGGAGACGATCCCGAGCGAGCATAACGATGATGATCACAGACCGCAGCTTGTGCATGGAGGGATCTCCTTGGCGTCTCGTCGTGGGACAGCACTTCATTCGCGTACTCGAGATCGCTGTCCCCATCGCCACTAACACTACCACTACCATCGCCACCACCATCTGCGGAGTCAGCTTCCACGTCGGCGTCCACAACTGAGAGACGGGGCCATTACACGCTGCCCACGTGAAGGAACAGCCCCAATGACTAAGACATCACGAAATCCGAATCCACTAGCCATTTTGAGGGGAGGACGGATGGGGTCAAGTGACTGATACTGGGCCGTTAGGGAATTGAGGAAACGGACAGGTGTCGATTACGAGGCTGAGAACTGGATATGGTGATTAAAATTTCAAAAAGAGGGGCGTAAAGAGAACGTATACTGACGTTGAGAAGGCGAATTTCACGAAACGCCCTTAGCAAGCACTAGCAATTTGTTCGTCACAGTTGTATATTAGTGGCCACCGAACAATGCCGCGATGATCACAAATGTGGTAGCTAATAACAAAATCCAACATATAGCCGACCAAGGGAAGAACTGTCTACCCAGAATATAAGTATTCTCATCCGACTCGACGTTAAGAGCTACTAAGCGCTAAGCTACTACACACCATTGTCAATTTGTCACTGCCCGCCTCGGCCGCTCAGGCAGGTCAACGCCCATTGGCATTGACGTGTGATGCATTCTACCAGTCGCCAAGTCACAGAAAATGCTTCACGTGAAGAAAGAAGTCGTGTCGGTGCACCAGGGCGCACCGAGGTTTGAACACGAGTTAACCATACCTGATTTGCCCTGATTCTCGAATTCTGGGCGGCTGACGTAATACAAACTTGGGCGCGGGGTTAAAGGCATACGTAAAGATGTTGGTTACCCAGTGGACACCACATTCAGTCATCGTGTTCTACGGTCATCTAACTTGGCACCTATCGGGTAACTTGGATCTCATTCTTTAGACAGGAGTAAGCTCTCTACGGATGATCAGGTTTCTGCATCGGTATTTTCATCAAATCCTATTAATTTTCTTGTACTCATGACTAGGGCTGCACGCCGTACCGTTTATTACGGAAAATAGCCGTCCGTAATACGGTTGCCGTCCGTAACCG
>QLPC01012141.1:5007-15151 GCA_003314055.1 Lactifluus hygrophoroides
CCGCTGTCATGTTCCAAATAGAAATTGGAAAGAATTTCACAGTATGAGTCGGACTGATGACAAAGCTGGACTAGCACAGATGACAGCAGCCCACGCAGGTCCTTCTTTTGTTCGTCCCTGAAATCACAGTAAAAAAAGGCCAGTGACGCGAGGCCAGATTTCCGCATGGCCAGGATGTCCTCGATAACCGTGGAACTAGCCGACACCATGAGTTCTCAAGACGAACGTATCGAAAGGTTAAGGTACCAAAGAATGCTCTTCCCAGTACCCGCTACAAAAGGAGGAGACCATCATGATCAGCCTCTGGGAAAGCGTAAGGGTTGGTTAACCACTGACGTTTGCCATGAACCCATAACAGGGAACCCGCTTTGGATGACCTCCATTCGGAGAAGATTTTGCTCTGGACGAACCATACGGTGGTCCCAGTGTGGCACGATTTGCGGGCAAGGTTGTGATTTCTCCATGGATCAGGGGGTGAGAGCCAACTTCGAATTTCTCTCTGCAAGTGGTCACCTGCCAAATAACCTCAGCGTTTCCGGTCAACGTCTCAACATTTTGTAGTCACTGACGTTTCGACTTGTTGATGTCGCTCACGATTTGCTGCAAGAGTTCTATTAACCAGTCAGAACCGACACATGCTGGTTGTCACCAAGAAAACGAAACGTACCGAGCGCATCCCGGAGACTGTCTCCCGATGGTGTACGGTCTAGATGAAAGGGTGTTCAGCAGCCGGTCGTCGAAAAATTTGGTGCGTTTTCTCACCGTCGATGACCTCCCTCATATTATGGAAGAGACCGAGGGCGACTTTAAGAGTGTGCGTTGCGGTCGTCTGAGCCTCAGCTAGAGTGAGCCGATCTAGCCTCTGCAACACCGCCTCGACGTCATTCACTACTAAATGTTTCTTTACGAATTTCACTGCGTTGCGTTCAGTAGAATAGCATATTGGTGAGTACCGAGTACCGACTCACTTGGTTGCTTCTGTTGTACCCGTTTGGTCACCAGGGCAAGGATGGCAAGCAGTTCCACCATAATTTCGATTATGATTTCCGCCATGGTTCGTGTGGGAGAGATTTTAGAATAGATATCAAGACGTTTCAGGTAGCGTCCAATCTCCTCGAGCAACTCAACGAGTGCATCATAATTCGAACTTGTCTCCTTGACTGCCTGTGTTTGGATGTCATAAAGATACGCATATAGGAACTGGAAAAGACGCATACAGCGAGTAAGATAGCTAAACCGGCGAATATCATCTTTTCAGGCAGGAACGGCTATAAGAGAAGCGTCAGGACGTGGAACACTCATCAGTGCCAGTGTCTTCCGACGTACCAGACCGATAGTCTCGTTGAGGGTAGTTCTGTGGGAAAGCATATGCAGAACGGAGACGGCACACATGAGGGGTCTCATGATTCTGTCATCGCCGCGAAATTCATTGAAGGCCAAGGTTTGTTGCCGAAGAAGGTCATTGATGGACTCGACCGAGTTGCAATCTCGAATGAGTTGCTCGCTGAGTGGGTGTTCGTCTAACGCGGTGCCAGTGTGGATTTCGTAGTTTTTCAAGGCAGACTCGAAAAGCACTCGAAAATGAGATGGTGTTGATTGATCGCTCATAACAGAGCTGAAGGAGATATGTGGATTCTGAAAGGGCCACTCTGAGGGATTGATAGCTGAACAAGTAGGACGTGGTTAAGGGCGCCAAAGGCCACTTGTCGAAAATCCTGTACTAATCCGTGTAACTAATCCTATGCGCTGTCAGGCTAACCCGACCCGTACTGTACAGTACCCCAGCAACTTACTCCATAACACCTGACAGCCTTCCAATCCTCCGTACAAATGGCCAACGTTGAGTACCCTGGCAGTGGCACAACTTGAAGCGCACTGGCAGCATTCTCGCGTTACTGATGATCATTGATCACGACCGGAGCCCCGGGCCAAATGACCATGACCACACCTGGGCCTTCAATTATTGGGCACTTATTGGGCCCGTTGTCCTTCTTTACGTGCACATGAGGATACGGACCCTATCAATAGTTGTACGTCGGCACCGGCTTATGTTTCCTCTTATATTTAATCCCTCCCAGACTGTATTTCCTGTCATACCCGTCATGTATCGTTGGGATCCCTAGCGGAGAATAGCGCATGGAGTAAGTCATAATAGTTCATTCCCAATAGAAAATGAATCATACAACAAGCATGGGACTCAGTTGCACGACAGAACTGCTCGTAGGTAATAGGAATAGCTGCAAGATATCAATAGAGTGAGATCGTCTATCCTTGAAACGCAACACCCTTTTTCCGTGTCTCTGCCATGCCCCCACCAGCGTAGCCCGTGCCTTGAACAAAGATGAGGAAAAGTAGGTACAAGTCAGCAGAGGAAGACCCACCTTCCCGCTTGAGTTCGAGGATATCGCTTTCGGCCAGTAGCTTGTCGCACACAATACATTGTTTTGCTGGCCGCACAAGGGTATCGGTACAGGTTTTACACGCTACATGTGAACATGGTTTCATGACTTATAAACCGGACCAGTGTCAAAGCAGTAACTTGCATAGGCAAACAAGGGCGACGTACCATATATTCGCATACTGTTCGAAAGTTCCTTCTTACATGAAGGACACATGACATCATTCTCCTCGCCCTTTGGTTTCGGGGCAGTGTCATCTGTCGGCGTTGTGTCCGTCGGCTGGGAGGCGGCTCTGGAAGACTGGGGTTGCGAAGTAAAGTTGACAGGGATGAGGTTCTTCAGTCTGCATAAGCATCAATCAGGCAAGAACGGGGGGGCTAAACCGGGAACCTCGAGCGTACACAATCTGATGCGGCGGGTTGCCACCACGACAGGTTGTTTGCACCTTGACATCAGAGAGTGAAGAAGGTGGCCCATTCGAGGTGTATGTCGGTGTTAGTGAAGGTAACCAGAAGTCTGGTAGCTTGCTGCGCAAGGCAGCAGCCTGTTCTCGCTCGATCTGACGTAAAGCCGCCTCTTCAGCATCTTGTGCCAACTTTTCCGCTGCTGTGGAATCAAAAGCGAATTTGCGCTTGGTTCCGCGTCCTGACAAACGCGGGATATAGATCGGATGATCAAAGATAAATGCATAGACCTCTTACCTGGCACGTCGGTGCCAGAAGTTGTGACTGCGGCGACGGCAGCAAGCCCGAGCTGACCTTTTTCGAAATCTGCTAGCACACGCTCTCTGGCAGCTTCTTTGGCCTTTGCTTTTTCTTGCTCCGCTTCCTTCTTAAGCGCTTCTAATCTTTCTTTCTGCCGCTTTATATCCTTCTTCTGCATGACTAGACAAGTTGACGACACGAGATTAATGTGAAGATAGAACTCACGAAGGTCCGTATAAGCACACTCTTTGCAAAACAGGTGCCCTTCTTGGCAAGTTACTGGGTCCCGTGCTCGCTGTAAACATAGGGCACACGCGTCGAACCTCCGCATAGACTCATTACCGAGACGTTGCTGGGGAGATGGTGCTATTTAAGCGAGGTGATATATCAAGGCGGGGAAAGTAAACGCACTCCCTTCGTCCCATATTCGAGCTTCTTGCGCTCTGCATATGAGAAAATTGAAGAGGCGGTATTATTCTTGCTGTGTTTGGTCATGATGGGGTGATGCAGGCGATGACCGCGTAGACAGATCGTGAAATGCCGCCGTCACGGGTATCACGGCCCGACAGTGACCCTCAAAACAGCATTCAACGATCCTTATATTGACGTACGCGCGCATCACCGTCCATCAATATGTTGTGTCACCGAAAACCCCATGATCAATTTCCCCCGCGGAGAAACCTCGAAATTTGCACTGCTCGTCCTTTGACACTGCTCGGCTCAGCTCTTGTACAGTACATAAAGAAAGCTGTTTCATTTGATCTGACCTTCACGTTTCAATTACCCTCTTCCTCTACCCCGGTCTGTTAGTGAAGTTGCTCAGCTCTCCATAGAGCGACTACCGACGCACGTCGAGTTACAATTACGATTATCAGAGTGATGTAGGTCAAATGTTGCCTCTCGCAAATCTAGTCCTTCTAACGACACTTGTGTCCACGCAGCCGTTGTGTCAACCTGCAGTTCCGACATGCGCGCGTCATTACTCGTCTTCATGATTACCCTCTTCGCGGCTATTGTTCAGGCAGCCGTTATCAGAGACCATGCTCAACGGGATAGCATTAGCCTGAGTCCCCAGACCGATCCGACGACACACACACCTCTGACAATTCCACCACTTATTTCCTCTAACCATGGCAGCAATGCCAATGCACCTGCACCTGTCTCTCGGCGACGCTGGCGTCGCCCACGCGCGCATCCATAGTATACCCCGAGAGGAGAATTAGAAGCCATTTCCTAATGTTGTGACGCTTGTAGACGACCACTGCATGTAATACCCCACGTATAGATGACATGTGAAATGATTCTCTCCAGAGCCCGCGGAGCACGACTAAGCATCACGTTACGCACGTCGTCCACGAAGCACAAAGAGCGTCTTCTTTCCCGAACGGCGTTTGGAATACCCATATGTCATCAGAGTGTCGTCACCATCAACGATATACTCTAAAAAAGAGTTCGTTCTGGATAGATTCTGAGAACTAGATACCATAATTCAGCATTCGACAAAAAAAAATTCCTAGCATCAAGATGACGAATTTGCCGGGCAATATTGATTTTTCATTCAGTAAGGAAGCAAGACTCCGAGTCAGTAGCCCTCAAGAGTGAGGACGAACGACGGCTCGGAGTTATTGTAAGCGTTTGAGACAAGTTGCGCTTGTGCATCTGTGAAATCCAAGATGTTCTCGTCGCGTCAAGTTTTGGTGCGGGTCGGCCAAGTTAAGCGTTTGAAATCATTCGAATTAAACACTATCGTGCACATCCACAACTCCCATATGCTACAGCCCAACGACCATTAAAACACGCGGAGTCTCTCTTCTGACCATATTGCGACGTGCGACGCTGAATCGATAAAAGAGTGCGACTCGTCCTTCAAATTACGCATCACCATCGTTCAACCCGCCGAGGCCGCGTCTACATTCCATGGCGCACTGGGAACGCGACGTGCGATCATTACTGCGTCCGTCTGAACACCTTCTAGTGATATTTGAAGGGTCTTCTTTGCGCCATGACCGACGGCGCTCTCAAGGACCACAGACACCACCACCAACTTCAAGTTTCTCTGGAGACAGAAGTTTAGCTTCTTCAAACACCCCTCCCGGCGAGGGGTCGCGTGTTATACTTGCCATTGTGAGGCACGACGACGCGATGGGCGGGTCTGGAAGGTCGATGCTACATACTTTTACTCTGTCATGTCGTGCTAAACTCCCCTCTGAAGTGCGTTTCTTTACACAGAGACAGCATCGACTTCCGTCCACGGTCACGGTTTCCCTCTTGCGCTCCAGCGTACATTCCCAATTCATGAGAACTTCTCTCTCGAAATATCTCAACTCGCTGGCTCACCTGCTGCTGCGCCAGACGTTTTGGCATCTGAGCCCCTCGTGTCGCCTCCCGGTTCGTCGCTTCTGGAAATGTGATGCACTACGCTCATGGCATCCAGAAACTGGGTTTGCTGTCCGACTATATGAAGGAGAAGACACTTTTACAATAACCACCTATGACATGGAGCGCTTGTCTTCGGTTGCATTGGCTTGCCGAACGTTGCGCGACTCGGCTTGTATGAGTTTGAGTTTCACCCTACATCATCCCTTGTTCAAGTCTTCTGTTGTATAGTGAAGAACTCGACAAAAATGGAGTCTTACCGGTGGCTAGAACCATACTCTTTCCATCCGGTCTCATGGTTGTCTGGTACATCGCTCTTACCATGGGTTGCGAATTAAACGAACCTGACTGTGCTCTCATAGTCAGACCTACTCGTGATTTACGATATGCGTGTCGATCTGTGCACACTCGTCTCTCTTCGGGCTGCGCTGGCATGCCTGTGGATGATGCTGCAGACTACGTCAAAATACGTGATGACTGGCTGTGGTCTCAATCATTAGCAACTGTTCGCAAAGAGTCAGAGCAAAGGCAGCTTCTGTATGTTTATCGTCTTAGAGGCCTCCACAAAAGCATTGATGTGATATCATAGGATCCGCTTAGGCACGTTCAATGTAAACGGAAAGTTACCTTCCCAAGACCTATCCACGTGGTTGGGTGGAAGGCTTCCGTCTCCAATAGCGCATCATGATGAACAGAAGGATTTCATACCTCCTCTTCGAGGGCTATCGTCGCTCTCACTGGGCGACAAAAGCGGCCCAGCCCCCGGGACAGGTGAGGCGAATGCCTTGCAAGCTTTTACACGATGACACACTCCCTGCCTTGGTAGAAACTGAACAACAAAATCTCAAGCATACAACGTCTCCGGTCACCACTTCAGAGGCAGATGTACTTGTCGTGGCTTTTCAAGAAGTTGACCTGTCAACCGAAGCGCTTTTCTATTCCGTGGGGACAGCAAGAGAAGACGCCTGGACGGCTGCCGTCTTGGCTGCCTTGGGGGAGAAAGCCGAGAAATACGAGAAGGTGACTCCCCGTTCCCCGGCCACAAGAAGTAGTTGGGTAATTGCCGCTAATTGCTGCTGCCCTAGCTAATATCTAAGCAACTCGTGGGCGTCCTCATGATCATTTTCGTCAAAAGAGATGTGCGAGGTTGCTTCACTGAAGTGAGGGAGAGTTCCGTAGCAGTCGGTATTATGGTGAGCGTCGCTCTCTTCTAGCTTGCGTGTTCTTTAATACCACTCAGGGAGTTATGGTGAGCCGTGAACGTACATCGATCTGCTTTGGATGAACGACCTTCTTTTACAAGGCAAACAAGGGAGCCGTAGCCTTTCGACTCAATTACCAACCGAAACCTACTTCCTCATCGCAGCTTCCGATACCGATATCGTTCACTTTTGTCAACTCCCATTTGGCTGCCTTCAGTGAACAGGTAGAACGGCGTAACGCGGACTTTCACGATATCTCACGGCGCCTCGAATTTGGGCCCTACACAGAATACCGGTGGATTCCTCACGCAGACGTTGTTGGAACAGTGCCACAAATGCTAAATATATATGCGTCTGATGCATTGTTCTGGTTGGTAGGTCATCCCTGCGCTTGGAATTATCGTTGCGTTCCTTATGATTGTGCCTCAGGGAGGTAGGTTACATCCGAAACACTGCTAGTCGCTCAGCACTAACATGTGGCCGGAAAGATTTAAATTATAGGCTTAATTTACCGGATTCAGACGTACGAGATTTTCTATCTTTAGGGCCAGCGTTTCAAGGAATTCCTGCTCTTCTCCAATATGATCAGGTGCGCTTGCTCCCCTCTGCTGCAAACGTCCACATAGCAGGTTATACCCATTGCAGTTGAGGGCGTCTATCCGTCAAGGAAAAGCCTTCTCCGAATTCGAAGAACCTCCTATAAATTTCCTCCCGTCAGGTGTTCGTTTCAACTGAAGTCTTGTCATGCTGACTGATTTGACAGGACGTATCGATTTAATTCCACGATGCAAACCGATGCCTCGGGTTATGACACCAAGTGCCCCTGTCCTCTTTTCGATATTCTATGGTACTTACGACACCGCAGACGCAAACCTGCCTGGACGGACCGCATACTGTATAAATCGTCCCCGTTTGTTCCGGTCAGCCAGAGATCCTACGACGGCCACCCATCCATCACCATGAGTGACCACAAACCTGTCTCTGCTGAGTTCTTAGTGGATGTGAGTTGTTTCAGGAATCTGCTCTACATGCAGGTTAGACGCCTTTTTAGATTCCATGCATCAACTCGATGGCTCTGGATATGGTCGCAAATGGCTTGTACAAATCGATCGCAAGTTTTGACCCGGAGAATCCCTCAGGCGTTCCTCTTTTGAAATTAGACAAGACGTCACTGGACTTTGGGAAGGTTTCGTAAGTCCAACGTCTTCTGACCCTTGTGTGCCGAAGCTCATCAAGAGCCTAAGATATTCGACCCCTGCTTCCCAGAGTCTGAGCATTCGGAATGAAGGAAAGGTATGGGGCCTTCCAAATCCTCTCCGCCTGGCTCAACGCAGTCCAGGTTCCTGCTGCTTTCCGCTTCTTCCCTCGTGATCTCCATTCCCAAACTCGTACGTCAAAATAAGAACGCGTCTAAGAGCATGGTACTCATTTCACTGGCCAAAACAGATCCCCGTTGGCTCAGGATCGAGCCTATGACTGTAGGAGGAATATACTTTGTGTCGCTACATCTTAGTCACAGATCTGCAGGGATTTCTTCTTCCAGGGGAGGAGATGGCTCTCCAACTGACCATATTCGTCTCCCTCACTACAGCAACTCCCCTAAACTTGAGAATGCAGAAGTTATCTACGTTGCTGATAGTGCACACGCTGCTGGGACAAGACCTTTTCATTTCGCTCAATGGAGAGTATGGTACGACTCCCATCTTGGTCGTTCGTACAAGATTCATGATAACAATACTTGTAGAACCATCGTGCTTCGCAACTAGTCTATCCGCATTAGTCCGTCTACCAGGGCCCATACGTGAACTGAAAAGAGCAGAGGACCTCCTTCCAGAAGCAAAAGCGCGTCATTCGTCGCGGGAGTTCACGAAGTTAATAGGCTGGTTAATGAGCCACGATGTCGGCACGGTTGTACGTCCGAACCTCTGCGCAGGATGACGACTACTCTCACTATCATGACATTTTCCAGCACGATCTATTCATCGCACCGGGAGACGAAGGTTTAGCAAGCAAGATGCGTGAGGTCGGTCGTGGCAATTACCGCTACCCAAGCATGTTAGAGAGGCCTGATCGTTTCGCCAGAGCTTAGATACGGGTACAGAGCTGCCGTCATGCCCAGCGCCGACGCCACCGCAGACTGTCGACGCCAATTATGCGCGCACTGTAGCGGCTGTGCTCCTTGCGTTCCTCCGTTCGTTACCTGAACCAGTCGTGCCGTTCTCGCTGCATCAGCGATGTGCCGAAACCACCAGCAAAGAGGAGGCGTTCGAGGTGTGTGCTGTACACGCAATCCGGCTGTGCTACAATAATAATAGCGTAATCCCTCCATCCCTGCCGCGTTTCAGATGCTATCGCTCTTTCCCCAAGCGTCGGTCAACGTGAGTCTGGCCCTTGGAGGGTTCCAGAGCCCTGAGATATTGATGACGATTTCACAACCTGGGCATTTGTCAACAGGTCTGGATCTCCGTGACAGCATTTTTACACCTCCTTACGTTGAGGGACCGAGTCGACGTTCCAGCTGAGCGCGCCGAGAAGGACCCTTCGGCGCCCGATGACGCTCACCCTCCTGGTCCGCCCTCTCGTGCAGATATACTTGGTATACACACGACTTTTTCAATTTCTGCAGCAATGTCTGACTATGGTCAACAGCGTCTATCATTGCACCTGTTTTGCTCAGAGATGACGTGGACGCCGCTAAGCCTGTCTCCCTACTGGGAAGGAAGAAATTTCTGTTGCTCTTCATGGAGGATCCGTGAAATCACAACGGGATTACGTGTTATATATCCCCGTCGATAGACATTCAGAGTAGTATAAATCGATTAGTTGAATTCTCCGCGCAGAGCCTGCGTCCATTTCCGACACATTCCCTCATGATAGTACTGACAAAGGGAAAAAAATGGCTAGCCAAATAACTTCTTATAAGCTGCCCTTTCCTTTTCCCGCTGTGCCTTTTTACGCTGTCGGAGACGCTCGAGCTCGGCAGCGATCGCCTTGTCGTCCTTTGCTATTGAAAGTGCCTCGAGGAAAACCTTTTCCGCCTCTTCGTCTTCTCTGAGCGTGACTCGAGCGAGGCCCTGTCGGTACAGTGCTTTCGCTGCCAACGTGGCGTAGAGTTCATATAGTAAGCATCGTCTCCAAAGAGCGTGTGGAAAAGAAACAACAACAACATACCGCGATCGGATTCGCTGAGCTTTGGCAGACCCAGCGCGGTAGAGGTCGCGTTGAGCGCGATGCGCGCACCCGCGGCGCCACCGGGCTCCTTGAACGCCGCAAGAGCCGAGTTGAGCAACAAGGGCGTGCGAAGGGCGGCAAATTCGTCCGCGAGCTCTGGCGACGCGCCGTCCGGCAATACGGGGTGCACGTCGAGGTATCGCAGGGCTTTTTGCCATTTGGCGAGCGCGTCGGCGGCGGCGGCTTCTTTCCAGCGCGCGGTGCCCAGCTCGCGCAACATGCGCCCGGCCTC
>QLPC01012142.1:0-25501 GCA_003314055.1 Lactifluus hygrophoroides
TCCTTTTTCCTTGAATACGAAAAAGCAACCCCGTCGAATGCCAAAATTGGAGGGGGGAGTCTCCGGATGTTTTCGAAGCGAAAATTGAGAGGTTTTGGTATTTCAACCTTTTCGATGAGGCCCGCAGCTTCCATTTTATCAATAATTTTCTGCTTGGATTTGGCTTGTTTGACAAGATTAGCGTAAGTACCAGCTGAGGCAATGAACCTGCAGAGAATATGTAAGAACGGAACAGTTGCTGTGAAGTTCGTCATACTTCTTGATATGAGCAATTTCATCTTGCTGTTTCTGATACGCCTTCATCTGGTTGACCTCATTCTCCTTCTTCGTCCGGACATATATTGTATAGTTACCAGTGTAATAAACCATTTTTTTCTTGGGCGTCAGATCCATGATATTAGTGCAGACACTGTCCATGAAATCTTGCGAGTGCGAAGTGATGACAAGGATGTGATTGTAGGTCGATAAGTATGCTTCCAGCCAGACGACGGCACCCAAATCTAAATGATTTGTTGGTTCATCGAGGAGGAGTAGGTGGGGCTTGACGAATAAGGCGCGTGCTAGAGCGACTCGCATCCGCCAGCCTCCGGACATGTCCTTTGTCGGTTTCTTCATCATGGTTTGCGAGAATCCGAGACCATGCAATATACTACCAGCTTTGGCCTCGAAAGTATTAGGGTCCATCTCATCCAACTCCTCGTAGGTGGCATCTAGAGCAAGGTCATCTACATTTTCAGCCAGTGATAACTCTTCGATGCGGGCTTCGAGCCTCGCGACCTTCGCCTTCGCCGAAGCAACGATGAAGTCGAGTGCATTCACGTCGGAAGGCTCCGCCTCCCCACGGACAAGGTAGATATCTATATGAGGTGGGAGAGCAATATCCTGTTCTGCGATGGACTGCAGGAATGTCGACTGGCAGCGGAAAGTCAGACGTATATTCAAAGCGTATGGATTCAGAATCCACCTTTCCTGAACCATTGTCACCAAGGAGTCCATATCTCTGTCCATAATTAAGTGTGACCTCGGCACCCTCGACTAGTAATCTGCCGTGGAAGGACAGTGTATAGGCATCAATCTTAATATCTCTGCCCTTTGGGTCCGACACGAGCACGCCTGCCGCACTCCTTCATAGAAGACGATTTGAGACGTATATATCATAATAAGTGAGCAAAGGGGAACTGACCTCTCGGTTGCAATCTGCAGTTTTGCCATTGACGTGAGGTCCTCCTGACTAGTAGCAGCCGAGAGGCTGGTCAGTGGGGTGTTGAGTGAGCTCCCGCCATTTGTTGAACCTGTTGGGGTGGATGAAGAAGCAGAAGGGTCAATTCCACTAGCTTTGGCTGCCTGTTTCGCTGCCTTTTCAGCAAGGCGTTTTTGCTTTGACGCAGATGGCGGCATGGTGGTAGTCGAGAGAGTTGTAATCGATTAAAAAATCAGTAATCTTCTATACCACATCTAAGCCCTAACCCTGTCATAAGGGTTATTCGCGGCGCTGCTCTGCTCAACTTAACCCATGACCCACTGGCCTGACCTGAAATGTCGGGATCTCTAAGCTCCGAGCTTTCTTATACAGATCCGCTGTGAGTACAGATGGCCCATCAGTGCTTCCCATCTTGATAGACGACTCGATCCTGTAGCGATTATCCTCAGGAGAACGGTGCAGCTGACATTCCCGGCGGGAGTATACGGACGTCCAGTCTTCACCGTAGAAATGAGCCCGACAATGCAGTGGATCCACAGCATGATACCACACTTTCAGTCGTTTCTACGGTGTCTCTGGAGCCGCGACGACGCAGTCGCCACCATCACAGCCGCCATAGCCATATCCACCGTGAACTCGCTCATATGCTCTCAATGACTTCGCGCGACGCAAAGGAGCTAAGGCGCGGTCTCAACGCTGCCTTCGATAAACTAGATCAGTCGCGCGCACGAGCATCGCACGCCGAAAAACTTGCGCTTGATATGCTTCTTCGTGTACGCGAAGCAGAGGATGAGAGGACAAACGCGATGCGTGAAGCTTCTACCGCTCGGGAGGAATTAGGAAAACACAAGGCTTTACTGGAGAGCGCGCAGGGAGAAATTCGACGCGCACAGCAGCTGCTCCAAGATCAAGATCACCTACGCCACGAAGCAGAAGCTTCCGCAGCTCGCGCTCGTGACAGTGCTCGTCAGATGAATCAAAGGCGACTCATTGATTTAGCAAGGGAGCAGGGGCGTAAAATGGGATATAACGAAGGTATCCAAGCCGGCCAACGCATCGGATACTATGAAGGTCAAAGTCCTGGCGATATTGAAGGGCGGTATCCAAACGAAGGGCCCAGATTCCGCGAGATCTTTAATGAAAGCAAATATGGTCTCGACGATTTCGACCAGCCCCCGCCATCACGGGATATCCGTCTCAATCCCTCGGATCACCCAGAAATCCTTTCTCCTGCACCGGTAGCTACACACCAAGCATATCCTGTCCTAGGGGACCAACAGGATGGAATCGCTAACCCGGCTAATGATGCTACGATACCACTTCTGGCGGCACGGTACACTCCCGTATCTCTCCCAAGGGGGTTCCAACGTTCGGATTCGACGGATTCGACCAGCACAACTACCCTCCCTGCTGCCCCGACTACTCACTATGTATCATCTCGCGCACCACCACCTATGCCTACTATCCCAGAGGTTGCAAGCACAGAAATTGGCTCTACATCCTGGTCTAAGTCCCCGGGAGAATCTCTGGGGGCGACCGGTCATGTTCTTCCTGCATCGGCTCCGCAGGAGTATGCCCGCACCGATGTACCTCCTTCAATTGATCCTTCTCCTTCACAGATCGGTGCCTCTTTCGTACCACCCCCAGGAAGCGTGGAAGACATCCCCTCTGGACTCGTTGGTGGATACACAGGTGCCCCTCTCTATGCTCCTCCATCACCACGCGCGGGTTTTGATGGCCGTCGTTCCGTTACGAACAATGAAATAATGCCTGCAGTAACCCACAGTCCTGTCCAAGAACGATTCGCACCTACTCCAGAAGCTAGTCGAAGCCCTGTCCGAGAACACTTCATAGCACCCCCTAGGAGTCCTGTACAAGGACATTTCACACCTATCCACTCTCCTAGAGCCATTCGTCCTCATGCTGAGAGTATCGAACTTACGAATGCACTGCAAGATCAGGGATTCTCGGCAATGCCCAGCAATCGACCAGTGCGTCTTTTTCACTTGACTTTGCTTAATTTACAACTTACAAGGCGTCAAGGGTGGTTGGACGCCGAGACGAGATGGCACACCAGGACGAAATGGCACACCAAGACGAGACGGCACCTTAGGACGAGATGGCACACCAAGACGAGACGGCACCTTGGGACGATATGGCACACCAAGACGAGACAGCACACCGGGACGGGACGGTACACCGGGACGAGACGGCACACCAAGACGAGACGGCACACTGAGACGAGATAGCACCTTAGGACGAAATAGCACACCAAGACTGGGTGGCCCGCCAAAACAACGACCCATTCCTCAGATGCCAGCTCCTCTTGCCCCTCAGGCCGATCCAAACGTGATATATTCCCGTGAACCTCGTGGCACTACACGAAGTAGGCGACCATCCCAGACAGACAATGGAATTCCTCCTGACGCGGGCTTCAACGCTACTTCAAATGGGTACAATCCTTCTTCGCAGGTCATACTGGATTCAGCTGAGCGCCCGGTATGACGTGCTACAATACAACTCGCACAAGGCTGATTCCGTTCTTCGTTTCAGCAGACAGACACTACTATGACGCACGCGCAAACGATGTCACCACGATATTCCCGTGAGCCACCCCTTGAGCCCGGCCCCTCTCATGACTCGCATCTAGCAACAGCTGCTCGGTTTGTGATAGGTGATCCTCCAGTTGGCCAGCCGGCAGCCCCTCAGACTATTCCTGTTCCCCCCAGAGTACATGTACAGATCCCACCAACTAGATATTATTCACCAAACTCGGCATCTCCTCGTGTTGCCAATCCACCAGCAGCGTATGATCACACAATGACGCCCACCGACATGTACCGTCCTGGTGCTACGTCTCCCAGTCGCACCGCAGACATGTCGGGCCCATCGCGTCGATCGCCACCCCGCTATCCCCCAACCCTCTATAACGAGCCCAAGCTGCAACAGCAGCATGCAACAACTTCTTACTACCAAGAGGACAGAGCATCCACACCTATATTGCCCACCCCATCCCGAGACCCCAGGGCTGCTTCTCCCAGAGCGGTTCCTCCACCATCAGCTCTTTCACGTGGAAATTCCTATGTTGCAGGACAACGAACAGCGACCGGTTCCCCGAGTATAGTTGCTGATGCTCTTCCCGTCCCGCCTCCTTCGATGTCACCTCACCCGAGTCCTGTAACCCTTTCCCGGAAAATGTCCTCACCACAGGATGCTGTGACACCCTCTACGCCGAGGACAGCTTCCCAAAACCCTCTATCGAGAAGTGCATCACCTGCTCTTCCCCGGGCATCATCACCTGTCCCGTTGCCGGTACGTTCACCGTCGGTGCGATCTACTAACATTCGCCGCAGTCCATCAAACGTCTCACTTCCAGGAGCCCCTGGTTCACCGTACATGCATTACAACCCGACTTTAGAGGCTGACATTTCCGCGTTGGCAACCTCGGCGGAGAGCTTACGACCACCTGCCCGATGATTGTTTATTTATCACGTTTATAGATATTTAATAGGTCTTCACTTTCCATTAGTCATTTTTTGCAATGTACGCTTCGTTGAATCGGATCAAAGGATGGGCGGTGGATTGTCAATGTCATGAAGTGACGGCGGTGTGAGAACAAGTGGATCTTAAGATTTTAAGTATGCCGTGGCTCCTGTGCACCTGACTCTGACCGACTTGCGCTTGTAACTGAACACTCACCATGCCTATTACCTACCCTCGCTCATCACCTACAAGCAGACGGCCTTCGTATCTAGCAGATGTTTCCGACGCGGACGAGTCCATTGTTCTCTCTGATCTCGTTCGTTCGGGCGAAGTTTCTCGACTCCGCCGTCGCGGTGCCATAGCCATCCGCGACTCCACCGTTTTCCAGCCATCAGCTCCGCTTGGGCTTCCTGCTCCTCCGACCACACCTGGAACAATCCGGTTCTCTTCTGCATCTCTCCACCCCCCACCCCCACATCCAGAGCCGGATTTATCGGAAACGGACGACGACGACGCCGAACAACGACAAGGCGGGTTCGGGAGATGGTTCATTCGTTCTCGCCTTAGTTTAAGAGAGCTATCAGCGAGCGATTTCAATGACCCTGATCCGCTCTTGTCTCCACCGGAGGTTGATGCACGTCCTGAAGACGAGGACGAGCATGCCTCGTATGTGCTGTTCTGTGGTGGGAGATTGCGCGAATGCGACTGGTACAGCGCTTCCGGTACACCCAGAGCAGTTGATCCCCCCACCAGGTATCGTACATCTGCATTCCGACCTCCGCCTCTTTCGCGACGACCCTCGTACCCGCGTGCAAGGCGGACGAACGGGTGTGGTGTCTTGATCCACCTCAACGCACAACCACGCAGGAGGCAAGGGACGTGGGTTGCTTGTGGTGCTGCTGCGGAGACAGTTGTGAAGATGGATGCTCGGTATTTTGACCACTGTGCCGCAGGAAAAATGATAAAAAGCGCATGCGGGTGTGTACGAGAAGGGGTGGGCTGTCGTGTCTGGTGAGTTGCGTTTGCTGCGACTCCGAGTCTATATGCTGAAATACTTTCGCTAATGTAGTGGCAACCCACTTGGTATCATGTACGTTCCATGTCAGGCTGCTGCGGATGGCCTCAATATCATGCGAACACCTACATCGATGAATCCCTCGACGAGCACAACCCCACCTGCACGGAATCCGTCTTCTATGCATCTATCTGGTCCTAATTCTTGGTTTCCCGGCGTGGATACATGTCAGAGACGTCGACATTCGACGACAACAGAGGTCTACAACTTCTTTTCAGAGCATGTACGCTCTACTCCAGAATTCACATTCACTCCTTCGTCACCGTCCGAGATGGCACCCACGCAGCCATCGCCACCGGCAGCATCTGCCATGCCTGCATCATCACAGCGCTCTATCGTACCATCAACACCCACCCCTATTACTTCCCGCCCGTGGATATATGGACTTCCGATGAGGTCAGCTGACACAATACAAGCTCCGAGGGATGGCCTATCAGAAGGAATTACGCATAACGTAGGCATGCCACAGGATGACGAGACTGAAGGGGACAACGCGGAGAAGCCCGAAGATTCTGGGCCTGGCGGCGGCGGCGGCGGTCAGATTCCATGGGCCGAACGATAAGGGTCGTTTCGACTGTTATTATTTGACCAAGAGTCTCCCAGACTTGTCAACGTCTTATTTCTCTGCAATAATACTTTATTTATGGGGTTCAAGTGGCACTACTCGACGACTTTTGCTTTTGAGAGTGACGGGGTGTGGTTCTTGACCTCCTTACCGCATTTGGGAGATCCCGACGTCCAGGATCCGGGGGGAGGTCAACATGAATAGAAGGAAGAACGAAGGATAGATTGACCCAGCGACAGGTCCGCTAGTTTTGGAACGAAAATGTCAACTGCGAGGCAGGTTCCGTACGCCGGCTCCCTATATCTGACGTCTGACGTGCTTTCTGTCGCAAATCACTCTCCAATCTATCGAGCGACGGCCGCCACCACCATTTTCCATACTCAAACCTCAAATATGTCCGAGTCGCTGCCCGCGCGGGGTGCTCCTAAATGGGGTCCCCGCCTGCTCAAAGAAGAGCAATAACTGCAACTTGATCCGATCCGAAAGAGCTTCCTTCTCAGTAGCTGCTGCTAGACGGACGGGTTCCTTAGTTGAGACGACTTAGTTGAGACGACAATGAACGAAAAAGGCACTCGGAGTAGGGACTGAAGGTACTGTGATTTAGACCGCGGGTCAAATTCAGAACACCGGACTTCCTTAGACCGTGGGGTTCGAAGAAACATTTTAGAGTGGCGAAGTTCATTTGTGTACAACTACGGTACAAGTTGGCATCCTAAGTTGAGCTAACTTCTAACTTACTCGTTGTCCGAAGAGCTCGAGCTGGTGTGAGTCATAAACAAGTCGGGATCAACCCGGAGCCCGGCCGGCCAATGCTGTGGGCGAATCATCGAAATCATCTCAGCCCCGCGCCCGTGCGATGACTGTCACTATGCGGTCCGGTGATCGCATGGATCTGAAGCGATGAAGAGGCTAACAGGTCAAGATCCGCAACTCTGATTGCTCGTACCGGCGGGTACAACTTAAAGGAAGTAATCCGCTGGCGGTCGTTTTAGCGGGACCGATCGAACATCCTGCATCAGAATGAAGTGATCGTGGCCGACATAAGATAAGCGAGAACATTACCGATGGGGCGTGTTGAAACACTTTGTATTCCTGAGCCAGGTGCTCATCGAGCTCAAGAATTGACGCGACATTGCCGCAACTAAGTAATCATGGTTAGCGGGAGCAAGAAATGGATTTATTGGTAACGGTGGAACGAAGCACTAACCGGTAGCAGTAGTTTGGGGCGCTCCAAACGGTTACAATAGTCTGATCAAACATCAATTTGTAACCCTCCATTGCGAGCTGGTGTGCTCTAGCGATGAGGTCAATAGAATTGTTATGCGCAAAAGTCTTGGTTATGTCTCCTCCAAAAAGGAAGCCTGCTCCACGGGGAGAGAGACCCCAGCCAGTTATATCTAAGGTTAGGGGGAATTTTCACGTTTTAGCGTTGCGGCGGGAAACGGGAAATATGTGCATAATCAACAAAAAAAAGAAAAAAAGCTTACCATCTGGGTCAGACCAAAGAAGGTCGCACATGGCCCCGTCGTGGGGGACCTCCTGCTTTCTATCGATAGCGCGAATCTGTCTCAAGGGCACAGAGCCATGTTAGCGGAAACACGGGCGGCAAGAAAGAGCGCATTTTAGGACCTGATCGATGGCTTGCAACACCGGACTCAAACCGCCATGGACGCAAAACACGCGACCGTCTACGATGGCACCCAAAGCGAGGTAATCAAAGACTTCGCAGCACCAGCGCCATACATTGCTGCTCCCGTACTTGCGCTGACACTCGTCGTAAAAACCGTACACTTGGGTTATCTGACGCGACTCGTGGTTCCCGCGGATAAGAGTGATGCGATCTGGATATCGCACTTTGAGCGCCAGGAGGAGGAGGAAAGTTTCGACGCTATAAAAGCCTCGATCTACAAAGTCTCCTGGACACCAGAGGCGTCGGCTGAAGGTGACTGATTGAGCTGGCACAAAAGCCGCACCTATGAAGATGTAATTGGTCTCAGGGCAAGTACCGCCGATCTTAAAGAGCTCCATCAAATCGAAGAACTGGCCATGAATGTCGCCACAGATCTAGAGTTCAAGTCAACTGGTTGGGTGTCATGAGAAGATCAAGGGGAGGCATGCCTACGGTTACTGGTGCATCCACAACCTGGACATTACTCTCCTCGATAAGGATTTCTCTGGCCTTAATACATAATCGCTTAACCTGTTCCTCGGATATAGGGTTACATTGAGTGAGCTGTTCTATTTGACTTTGTGAAGATGAGAAAGAGACCTCGCTCGCTCGTTCGCTCACTCACTCACCTATCGAGGTCGCTAGGCATTTTGTTGATCAAAATCAAGCCGTTGTTGACCACGGCAAAAAATAAATAACTTTCGCTAAAATAATTAATCTATTATTAAATGATGACTAATATACATGCATCCCCCCCTAATTAAGTCTACCCATCAACAATGATCAAATGTCGCCCAGAGTTTCCTATTCTTGATCTTACGCCATCGCAATATGTAACCCGCAATTATTTGACAATGGTACCACAAGGGGTAGATTGATGTGATCTATGTATCCACCAATATTCCATCCACGCGGGCAAGCGGAGACCAAGGTAATCTATGCCTCGGCCAGACATGTAGCGAGGTAGGCGTCATTCGTCAGCCCGCGGAGCGCTCCAGAACCGTGCGTGTCCAGCACACTACACAACGGTGAATGAGGACGAGGGCCTCTTCGTAATTCCTCCGGTTACAACACAAACCCAACACCTTCTCCATGAGCGCCTGACATCCTTCTAGCGTCCGACGAGTTCTGCCAAGACGTGGTTGAGTTTACACGACTATATATCACCTCTGGGGTAATGAGCTGGGAAGAGTGGTAATGTTCCGTAACAGGATTTTGAAGCTGCGCCGGCTGAGGCGGTCCCGGCAGCGTGAATGTTACACTGTTCGCAGGGGGCATAGTAAAGTTATGCTTTTGATAGAGCGGAGGAGAATGCTCTGAGCTGTGCGAAGACAACGATAGTGATGACACAGGAGATGGGGAGTCAGAGGACGGGACGGGTGATATGTGGGGTTGATTTGTCGGGATGGTGGTACGCAAGGACTGTCCTTGCATACCGCTGAGGTCGGTCCGAGGCTGTGGCTCCATAAGGGACTCATTTGCACGCATAGCTACGTCGCTTGACTGGGTCGGAGGAACCTGGCAGGGGGGCGGATGTGTTGGGGGAACGTATGGGGCGTACATGCTATAACTCGCCGGATTGGAGATACCATTCACGGCGTGAGACCCGGTCATCACTAAACTACCGGGAGGAGGTACGTAGACATGATTTTGGGGGGAGTATGGGCCACGATCACTGCCAGACGCATTGTCACATGAATCACGGCGCAAACCACCCATAACCGCAGAAGGACAAGCGGGAGGGGCTAATAATTGTTCTGCATCAACAGAACGGCGAGGGGAACCACGTGGATCAAAATAACGTGACGGAATGGTGGCATCTAGGTAGTCCTGTTTGATATATTCTGGCGCTGAGGGATACGGCAAAGCAGACAAAGGGGGCGAAGGTTCCGAAGCGGAATAGACACGCGGCACAAAAGCCAGTTCAAGTGCGGGAGGAGTAGAAGGAGGGGAATCCTCAGGAGCTGGGGGCGCCTTGGCGTGCTTTTTATTGCTGGACAACATCTGGCTACGCGCTGAGGTAGAGTTGCGGCGCGAGCCAGGCGTCAAATGAATTCGATAGCTAGACGCATTGACGGTCAGTGACAGTGACAGCGGTGTGGAAATGGCGTAGACCATGAAGATCTGAGCGTGAGAAAGAGACTCACTGTTGTTGGAGATTGTCCTGACGGGAGCAGCGGGTATCGCACCCAGGAAATGGGCATTTATGATTCCGCTCCCCTGTGTGAATGCGGGTGTGTCTGGATAGATGGCCACTGGTGGTGAAAGCTTTTGTACAGATGTTGCACACGTGCTTTTTCCTAATCGCTGTGGAGGGGGGAGTTTGACTAGGCGGAGGATAGTGGTGAACGTCCGAGGTGTCTTGAGGGAACTGGTGTTTGGGCTCGGAGATGAAAAGATGGGAAGGAGAAGGCGAGCGGAAGGAGGCTGGTTGTGTAGAGGTGGAGGGAGGGTTGGAAGTGTATGGAGCAGGCATCGCAGTGGGGTGGGATGAACAAATGGCAGCGCGGGGGGGAGAGATGAGTTGGTTTGAGGTTGACAAGCTAATTATCTAGGAGGAAAGAAAAACCGGGGGGTGTTTGGGCAAGTTAGATATGCGCGGGAGGGGAATGGGGGTTGCAAAGTTGCGTTTGACGGATACGAGTTCGAGTTTGAAGGACTCGAAGCAAGGCAAAGCAAATACAGGCAGACTTGTGCGGTCTGTCGGCGGACTCTTGAGCTGAGTTTCCCTTTCGGCGCCGTAACTTCGGTTTCAAATTGAAGGTTAGATCGATGATCTACAACAATTACAATTGCAGTAGTCGCTTACCGGTTTATGTAATTTATTTATTTACTTCTGTTCTGTAGATTATTTTCCCACTTGTGTTTTGCTTGTTTAGGCACTTTTTGCACTCTCTTGAATATTTGCCTGGAACTGCCTAGAACTAGTAGTCGATACTCGATCCCCCGTTCTTTACTCACGATCGCCTCGAGGTTCCAAGTGAGCTCATCCGGCACCGAGCATAAACTGCGGCCGTGAAATGGCTGCTCTTCGGGGTATCTTCTGTCCGTGCCATGATCGCCTTGGCTTCTTGATTTTGATGGTGGCCCCGTGGCCAGCTTCCAGTTATGCGAGACACGGATCCGGTAAGCTAAAATATAAAAAGTACTTATCTGCTGAAGATGACACACCTTACTTGTTGTCGGGTTTGTCCATCACCCGGGACGATGGGCCCAACTGATGGGCCTTTCTACAACGAGCGGACCGGAAATACCGAAACCTGAGAACGCAACGATCACGTGACTCGAGGTCCGAGTTGATCGCATTCTCGGGTCGGGTTTAAGTTTGCTTCACCCAAGTCACTGATAACAATGGTCTCCACTCACTCGAGGTCCACTCCTTCCTCCCCAGAGCCAATTTACACTCCTGCAACCCGTCGCGATGCGAGTGTTCATCGTCATTCACACCGTCACTCCTCGGATCGTCTTTCAAAGACAAGAGTCGCGAGCATGATGCTCTATGATGAACGAGAAGCAAATGACCTTCGCAGGATGCTCCTCTCTGTCACAGAACAACTCAAGAAGGAGTCTCAGAGAGCGGACGACAACGAACGTCGTGCACGAGATGCTATTCAACGTTTCAAGGCCATCAATGAAGCTCGTCTCGCTGCACAGCAAGATGCCGCTCGTGCTAACGAGGAGCTGGGGCTGTACAAATTACAACTCGAATATGCTCAGAAAGAGATATATAAAGCCCAAGATATCTTGGACTCGTTACAGGCACAACGCCATGAGGCAGAGGCTAGCGCAGCGAAGGCCAGAAATATAGCAAGGAAGCTTAAGGAGGAGACTCTCGTCGACCTTGCAAGGGAAGAAGGGCGAAAACTTGGTTTACAAGAGGGCCTCAATCGTGGTCGCAGGCTTGGCTTTGAGCAGGCGCGCTCATCTTCTTCGGATCGGCAAGACTCTAGGGTTGTCCTAAACAATTTGCCCCCACCAGTTGATCTTGAAGACGAGGTTAGATCCTTCACGCGTACTCGCACCCCCGCCGTCGTGGAGCCTCCTTTAGATCCTATCGGAGACCGCATGCTCAATTTCCCTGCGTCACCTCCCTCCGCTAGTTCCCCTAACCCGGAGATGTTGTCTCGTCCCGAAGCGCCACTACCACCCCCTCCAGGCGACCTCGCGCCACTGGTGGTCAGAAACAGCCCATCACCCTCCCATCATCCCGATAATATAATTCCTCCGGACGGGTTTATACCACGTGCAGAAAATGACTCTACAATCCGCCTGCCGCCTCCTCACGAAATGACACGTCCTGTTGCCCCGTTGTCGCCGGTTCTCGGGCGGCCACCTTCTATGGATGCGGAGCCACTCATGGTGCCAAATCCTGGCGTAAGGCATGACCCCGCTCCTATGGATCCAGGGTCCCCTGGCTCAACAACCATCTCCCAATTCGAATTGGTAAGCGAACCCAGCGGTTCCGTCTCTCGCCCGTCCCACAGGAACAGGAGTAGTCTCAGTGTCATCCCGGAAGCTCTCAGCGGTAACAATACGCCCGCGGATCGCGCCAGAAGTATCTCCATAGATGCTGCATCTCGACCAGCCTCTTCGGCTAGCACCGTGGCCCGTGGACTGGTGGGTTCACCTGTTTCCCTCTGGCATCACACTAACATCGGACCTTAGCCACCGGTGGTTGGCCCCACCTCAACGCCACCAGCCTTTGCTCAGACGAACGCTGCTGGCACTTCCCCGGGTCCGGACCGCTATGTATACCGAAGACCCAGTTTTGCATCTACCTCGTCGAGCTCTGCGAACGTTGTCGATAGAACACCTGTAGGTTCGACGAGGAGTTTGAACCATATGACAAGTTCTTCCTCCGTGCCAGATATAGTTGTTCAGCCTCCGGTAATTACTTTTCTATATATTTTACGAGTTTCGGAAATATTGACCTTGACCTTAGTCTCGCCCTGAATCACAAACGCCTCAAGCCACTCCGTTTGTATCCCATAGGGAGTTCCTGAGTGCTGAGGATGCCGCCCACCGGCCGGTGTCGCCAAGTGTTTCAACGTCGGTTTTAGATTCGACGTCGTCTGGAGTAGCCCACCATGACAACTCGGGCAGCGCAGCAGGGGGCGTCATCCCAACCGTCCTTTCCTTACAAGATGGGCAATTTCCTCCCGGGTTTGTGCCCATGACCCCATCACAGCCACCACAGCCTCGAACGACTCCTGTAAACCCACATGCTGCGCCATCTGCTCCCTCGAATGGTGCCGTCGCGAGTCCTATGTCTCCATATATGAACCCGCGTCCTTTGTACGGCGTGCCCGTTCCCGATGGAAGCTCCTCATCAGGTCATCACTCCCTGAACAACCCCGTACGCATCCCACTGTCATCTACCACGGCAGATTCTTCCGTTATGGTGCCACCCGCAAGCCTTTTCTCGCGACCAAACGAACCAAGCTCTTCTGAAACGGATGAAGATGATGCGGTGGCGTCAAGTCTTGCAAGTTCGAATAATACTCTTTCCACGCCTCCTCCCTCACGCAGGAAACCCAAGGCAAAGTCCAAACTCCCGGCATATGACGCAGCCCCTACACATCCAGGCCAGGAATATCCATCATCACCAATTATACGAGGAGGCACCCTCTCTACTCCAGGGCCATCAGCCGCCCCGGCCAGCCAGGCACGTAATGGTTCTGCCGGAATGACGCCCGCAGCACGACGTAGAAACTTACGCCGTTGACGGGGTCCGTTGCTAACGCGCTATCGTTCCCACGCAAAGATGCTTTTTTCATGTTTAGAAGTACCTATCCATATGTCTATTTCGGTATCACCGGATCGAGAAAGTCCTTTATGTAGGCACGGGAATCTGTGGGGAGGTGCTTATCAATCCCCTTGAAACGAGCACCGATTTACGGACGAATCATGTCATTCTACCAATTAAAGGGTATCCCTCGTATAGTACTGTCTATTGGCGTATTAGCTTGCTGTGTTCACGGGCGGAGGTGGTGGTCTAATAATATAATAGTTCTTTTTTGGCGAGTCTACCCGCATCGTGGTGGGGATTTCGGCACGGCGATATTTTATCTTTGAGTTTCCCCCATACACCCCCCTCAAGACCGGACTCGGACATACCTCTCTCTCGGATTTCGCCGCGAACCAAACGCGATGCCCTGTTTTACGCAATGATCGCAATCACCATCGGTGGCAGGTGTCATTGACGTGAGAACTACACGAGGACGTGTATAAGAGTTGGCTTGTGTGGTGGCTCGCCGGGGTAACTCAAGTAATGATCCCGACAACGACGGAGAACAATCTCTAGTACTTCAAACCCCAAGTGGCCATTTTTCCATTGATGGGAGTTGATCCGCTACGTTCCTTTCCCTTTTCAATGAATTTCATTGTTCGACCTCTCTGTAACGGCGCAATCCATCATTGCGCGTGTGAGCAAAGATGTCATGCCCGAATATTGACATAAAACAGATAGCTACATGAGGACATACTAAATGGAGATGGATAAGAGAGCCAGCGTTACATGTAACAAGAGTATCACGATATATTGCCAAAGATAAGCCCCCGCGAACTAGAAATGTTCAACGGTAAATGTCCACTTCCCCTCGGCAAAATCGAAAATTTCAAATGTGGTGTCTCTCATGTTCTTCAGTCGCTTTAGATGCTTCACGGCTGCTGGGTGTTTCTCGTCTTTGATTGGCTGACGGGTTGCCTTGTCACGTGGCCAGCAGCGAAGTAGTGTGATCCGTGCGTGAACGTTGAGCCCACTGCCCGGTGGCGGCTTGTCAATGCCATCGCTGTCAGGGTATACGATACATTCCATATCATCAAAGCGTACTTGCTCGCCAAGCAAATCGCTCAGCTTTGTGAGCGTTGTGAGATCGACAGGCTCCAGAAAATGGATTTCCCCATAGCCTATGCGCTTCACAACGAGGCTCTTCACCTCGGCCAACGCTTCGAAACCGAGCTTGGAGAGCGTGGAGATGCTTGGCTCTACGCAGTAGTCACCCTCTTGAGGGGTGGCGAGACTATCACCCATTGTCTGGGAGTCCGAGGTGAGTACCGTTCCACGCTGATTCGACGGAAGTGTCAGAGCGGCAGGTGACGAGGAGTATGGCGCTGTTGCTTCTTTTTCACGTGCGGCGATAGCAAGAGAAACATTAAAGGAGGGCTTTTTAGGTCCTGGCGATCCACTCGACCGCTTGAGGAGATCGGTAGCATCGACTTTCTTATCAAGCACAAGCTTCTTGAAGCTTGCCCTTGAATCCCCCTTAAGCAGGCTTGACCCGAAAGATTCAGAACCATTTGTTGCTGCTTTCCCAGGGCTCGCTGTCAACGTCAAGTTGAGTGCGTTGGGCTTTCCGGTTGTCAAAGACAGTGTTAGACTGTTGTTTGGCGATGGACTTGCTGTGGTAGACGTATAACCACGCAACCTAGTCTGGACAGGTTGATAAGCAATCGACCGCGACGTGGGTGTCCGGACCGAGTCGAACAAGTTGACTTTCTTCTTAGCTGACGTATCCAACGTTGGTGCACTCGGCGCAGGAAGGAGGGAGAAGATGGGGAGATTTGTAGCGATGGGTTGCGTAATGGAGGCCTGCAGGGATTGCGAGCCTGTAGCGGGTCCCCCAAGAGCGGAACTGCCCAAGGTGCTAGCCAGCATGGAACCTCCGAGGGGTTGCGCGGTGGATGACGACGTGCCAACGGCAGGCACGGATGGGCGACCAAAGATGTTGGCACCGCTCCCGAACGCAGTGTTTGCTGGCTGAGAACTTGACTGTCCAAAAGTATTTCCAAAAAGACTTGTCTGTTGGGGAGCCGTAGCAGTGCCCATCTGGCTAGTGGCATTATTGCCAAAAATTCCTGTACCTGTTGTCGGAGTGGTCGTTTTGTTCCCAAACATGTTGAAGGCGGGTTGTTGGCCAGCTTGTTGCTGTTGCTGCTGCTGCTGCTGAGAACCTTGTTGCTGTGTGTTTCCGAACAAGCCACTTCCCCCGGTATTACCAAACAATCCAGAAGGGGGCTGCTGGGCCTGGGTATTGCCAAATACTGAATTTGAGGTTGGTAAATAATCGGACGGTAGACAAACATAACGCACATCCACCCTGTTGGGGCTGTCCAGTCTGAGTAGTATTGGCCTGTCCGAACGCCGGCTGACTCCCAAAGAGGCCCGTCGTACCTTGCTGGCCCTGGGGATTCTGCTGCTGCTGAGAGCCAAACAAACCAAAGCCACTTCCGGTAGCAGGCTGTGGTTGGGTAGTCTGCCCAAATATCGAGGGCTTTTGGCCAGCAGTGTTTGTACCTGATCAAGATGCATTAGGGGTAAGATGTTCTGGATGGTAAAACCTAACGCACCAAACGCACCCCCACCAAAAGCGTTACCAGCTGGTTGACCTTGTCCGAACAAGCTGGTAGACGCAGGCTGCTGTTGCGTAGTGTTGGTCTGCCCAAACAAACCAGTGGATCCAGTATTAGAAGTGCCTCCAAAGCCGCTGGTGTTGCCTGTAGGACAGTAAGCTAACGATAAAGACGACGATTTTAATATGTACCAAAACCACCCAAGGGCTTGTTTTGAGACCCAAATGCGCCGCTGTTCCCGAACAAGCCTGTACTCTGAGGTTGTTGAGACTGACCAAATGATCCAAAACCGCTCGTAGCAGGGTGTTGAGAAGGCTGTTGAGACGGTTGATTGAAAGTACCAAACCCCCCAGGAGCTGGTGCTGCATTCTGGCCCAGACCACCGAAAGCCCCGCCTGGGTTTGCGTTATTTGTACCAGTATTACCAAACGAACCGAAAATTGAGTTCGCAGGCTGTTGTTGAGCAGATTGTCCGAATAAATTGGTAGTGGTGGCGGGTTGTGTTGTGTTGCCAAAAGTAGACGGACCGAAAGTGTTAGAGCCAGCAGTTTTACGGTTCTGCTGGTAATCCTGCATGCGCAATTCCTGAAAAGGAAGCAAGCCATGGGTCCACGAGCGGATAAACAGATGTTTGAAAGCGACCCACCTCGAACGAATTACCACGGTAGTGGGGCATGCAGGTAATGCTCTGATATTGCAACGTCAGACTTGCATTTGCTGAATCTTTTTCGTTGAAGATATTGTAAGGAGGATTTGCTGTGCCCGTTGTCACAGGAGGCACACCATCATAGGGCCCCGCATTCGGATTTGCTGTATGAAAACAGTCAGTGAAAAGGTCGAACACAAGAAAAACTATGGATGACATACAACTCGTCGCTCCGAAAGCACTTGCCGCAGGCTTGCTACCGAACGTACTCGTCCCAAATGCGCTACTGGTCGTACTCGGCTGGGCAAACAAGCTTGTATTCGACGCGGCAGGCTGAGATGCGGTCGTCGGCCCAAATGTTCCGCCACCCCCACCGAAGGCGGATGTCCCCCCTCCCCCACCAAATGCGCCGAACCCTGTGGCAGGCTTGGGTGCATTGAACATAGATGAACTGTTGCTACCACCCCCAAAGGCCCCTGATCCTAGCAAAATGCTAGTTAGAAGAGGGATGAAAACGGAGGATGATGAGATAAACCAAATGTCGAGCCCCCTGTGGCAGGTATAGGATTGGGATTGGAGGCAATGTTACCAAACATCGCGTTCGCTTGCTGAGGTTGCGGTTGTGGATTTTGTCCAAAGCCACCACCCGATCCAAAAACTTCCAGTGAAGAAATTAGACGAGAATTGGAAGAAGCACAGCGTGAAGACTCGTACCTCCTCCTCCTGCTCCAGACCCAAACGCGCTTGGCTGACCAAACAAGGACCCGGCTTGTGGTTGTGGTTGTTGTGGTTGTTGTGGTTGTTGTTGTTGCTGCTGCTGCTGCTGTTGTTGTTGCTGTTGCTGAGGCTGAGGCTGCTGTTGATTTTGCTGGGGATTAGCCCAGGAGGAACCAATGTTGTTACTTCCAAACATTAGAGCGGTCTAAAGAGATGTCGTCCACGATGGTCTCGTTTTCGTACCCTTTCGATTGGAGTCACGCGCGCTTAGCCTCAGCCTCGCGAGTCATTTAATCGGAGCTGCAAACGCGCCCCCTTCTTTGGGAAGCTACGCGTCAATTACATAATCTATTTTTCGCCCACCCGCCTCATCCCTTAGTTCCCCAGCAAGCAGCAAGCATGCCGGACGGTTCTCTCGGGTTATCACCTAGCAAACATACCTTTAACACATTGACCCGTGAATCTGCCTTCAAAAGCCCACACAGTGGCAACTCTACCTTTCCGATACTCAATGAGTTTGTTGCGCCGCACATCGAGTCATTCAATGCACTTTTTGATGACTCGGGGCTACCTTCTGGAGATGGAGATGGTCGCGGTCTCCTCAGCTTAGCAATAAAGGATATCGGCGAACGTGTGGCTTTTGATGGAGCCGGGCATGCTGCTCCCGGAAATGTCCAAAAGGAATGTGGAAACAGGTTAAGCAGTATGCACACGGGCCCTCTACACATTTTTACCCACACTAAGAAATTTTAAGTTTGGATCGAGCAAGCCTCCATTGCGCGACCCATGGTCCCAGACAGAGATCGAAGGGCTATTGAGCGCAAGGTCTTTCCAGCCGAGGTGGGCATCCTCACGAGTCATCGTCGACCTTGCCTTGAACTGAGCACACCCTCTCAGGCTAGAGAGAGGCTGACGTCTTATCGTGGACGCATGACTGTGAAACTCTGTTGGAAGGTTGATCAACCAGGTCAAACAGTACGATCCGTCACAAAAGACTGCGGTCTGATTCCAATCATGGTTCGGGTAGGCACTTCCCTCTTATATCTTCCATATTTAGGCTTGATGGCGACGTGCAGTCCGTTCGTTGTAATCTTCGCTCCATGCCTTCCGCGGAGCTCGTAAGACATCATGAAGAACCTGAAGAATTTGGCGGATACTTTATCATCAATGGAAATGAACGTCTCATTCGCTATCTTATTCTTCCTCGCAGGAATCACGTCATTGCACTCAACCGGCCATCTTTCCAAAGTCGTGGCCCTTCCTACACACCATATGCCGTTCAGATTCGTTGTGTACGTCCAGACCAGACCAGTGTTACAAACGCACTCCATTATCTGGCGAACGGTAGCGCGATGTTACGTTTTAGCTGGCGAAAACAAGAATATGTCGTACCCATAATGCTTCTCTTGAAAGGTTTAGCTGGAGCTTCGGACAGGGAAATTTTTGAAGGCGTTATTATGCAAGACTATGAGAATACGTTTCTGATAGACCGCGCTGAACTGTTGCTGCGCAGTTACAAGATGTATAGCTTGCATACAAGCGATCAGTGCATGGACTATCTCGGTGACAAGTTCCGCGTTGTTTTGGGCCTCCCTGAGGATTGGACAAACCTAGATGTTGGTACATGGCTCATCCGCAGAGTCATCCTTGTTCATCTTGAGACGCCTCGAGACAAGTTTAGGATGCTCCTGTGCGCTGTAGGCAGACTCAGCGTATAAATTCTGCAACTGACAGTTCACGTAGGTTCATGCTCAGGAAGCTGTACGCAATCGTGTCAAAGACGTGTAATTTCGATAACCCCGATTCTCCTCAACATCAGGAAGTCCTCCTACCAGGAAGCTTATACTGCATGATAATTAAGGAGAAGCTTGAGGAAACACTCAACCAGGTTCGCAATCAAATAATCCAAGATGTTCGAAAGCAAGAGGCTTCGGTTGATTTCGTAGATGGTAAAGAGATCGTCTTGCCCCATATAAGGAGCAGAACTGATGTTCCTTTGAAGATCGATACCTCCACAAGGTCTTAGCACGCGTAAACTTCGATATTGGAGCGCGGCTAGTCAACTTTCTGGCAACAGGGAACCTCGTGTCACCAACAGGTCTCGATCTACAGCAAGCGTCAGGATTCACTATTGTTGCAGAAAAGCTGAATTGGCATCGATATATCAGCCACTTTCGATGTATTCATCGCGGTGCCTTTTTTGCAGAGCTCAAGACGACCACGGTGCGAAAGCTGCTTCCCGAGGCGTGGGGTTGAGTCGTCCCGCTTGATCAGCTCTTTCCCTCCAATTAACATGTTTCCAGGTTTCTTGTGCCCTGTCCATACACCGGATGGGTCTCCATGTGGTCTACTTAACCATCTCTCTCATACATGTCGCATCATCACTTCGCCTCTTGCTGTGTCGCACATCCCTGCTTTGCTTGTTGCCCAAGGGATGACCGATCCCTTTACACTTTCTGTGAAGGGGAGCCAAAATATTTGTGTGCAATTAGATGGGCGCATCATCGGATGGGCAAAACCATCAGTTGCGAAAAGCCTTGCCACTAGTCTGCGGATATGGAAGACTGAAGGGATTAATAATATTCCCTTGGACTTGGAAATTGGTCTTGTCCTACCATCTGAGGGGGGGCAGTACCCGGGTTTATTCCTCTTCGCATCACGCTCACGCATGATGCGCCCTGTCAAATACGTTGTCAACGGAAAGGATGACCAGATCGGAACCTTTGAGCAAGTGTACATGGACATTGCAATATCACCCAAAGAGATAGAGCCCGCGGTCTCAACACATGTCGAACATGCATCAACAAACTTTCTCTCAATTTTAGCGAATATGACGCCATTCTCAGACTTCAATCAGAGCCCCCGTAATATCTATCAATGTCAGGTGCGCGGCAGAATGGCTCGTCAAGTCCAATTGATGAATGTTCGATAGATGGGGAAACAAACTATGGGAACGCCTTCCACCGCATTGAGCCATCGTACGGATAACAAGCTCTACCGGTTACAGTCTGGACAGTCACCTTTGGTTCGGCCCAAGCTGCACAACACCTATGCCATGGACTCTTTCCCGAATGGGACCAATGCGGTTGTCGCCGTCATCTCGTACACTGGCTATGATATGGAGGATGCTATGATACTGAACAAGTCTGTACACGAACGCGGGTTCGGCTACGGAACCGTGTATAAGTCCCAGATTGTTGATTTAAAGGAGACTCGGGGGGCATCAAAGTCCACTGTGGCACCTTCATTACACTTTGGGCTTGGAAGGGACATCAGGTTAGAACCGGACGATAGGCAACACCCCTGTTGCCAGTTTCTCGACTTAGACGGCCTTCCATTCATTGGAACCAGGTTAATACCAGGTGATCCTATCGCCGCCTACGTCGACGATACTACGGGACGAACATGCTTCGTAAAGTATAAAGGGGATGAAACTGCGTATATTGATCAAGTTCGTCTTCTTGGTGCGCGTTGTTATTATGCTAGGTTTCACCGTTAGGTCATGGTTATCTTACGACCACGACACTAGGAACCGACGCTGGTGATTCCGAACTACAGAAGGTCCATATCACGCTCAGGATCCCCCGCTCTCCTGTAATTGGTGACAAGTTCTCGTCTCGGCACGGGCAGAAAGGCGTCTGCTCACAAAAGTGGCCGGCTATCGATATGCCGTTTAGCGAAAGTGGAATACAACCCGACATCATTATCAACCCACATGCTTTCCCGAGCCGTATGACGATAGGTATGCTGGTCGAGAGCATGGCCGGGAAAGCTGGTGCCATGCACGGCCTAGCTCAAGATGCTACCCCTTTTACGTTCGTGGGAGTTCATAATCTTTCATATTTCGCATTCTGATCGTGATCATAGGTTCTCTGAATCAGACACCGCTATAGATTACTTCGGCAAACAACTCCGTGCTGCTGGATACAATTACTATGGTAACGAACCAATGTATTCTGGCATAACAGGTCAAGAGTTCGCCGCCGACATCTACTTTGGAGTGGTCTATTATCAGCGGTTGCGGCACATGGTACTCGACAAGTTTCAAGTGCGAACTACTGGTCCTGTTGACCCGCTGACAAGACAGCCTGTGAAGGTAAGGAGTCTTGAGAGCTACCGTTCATGTGGCTGATATGCTTTAGGGTCGGAAACGTGCTGGTGGCATCCGCTTTGGAGAAATGGAGCGTGATGCGCTCATTGCCCATGGGACATCCTTTTTACTGCAGGACCGATTGATGAATTGTTCAGACTACTCGACGGCTTGGGTATGCCGGAACTGTGGCAGCTTGATATCGCTAGGATACGACGACGGCACTCTCGACGTGGAACGCTCGAGAATGACTGGCCCATGTGGCGAGTATTGTCGGGTATGCCGGGAAGGCGCAAATAACGATGATACGCGAACCTCAGGACATAATGTCGATCTCCCACGGCAGAGGGATATAACGATCGCACTCCCACCCCAGCATGTTCTAAGCCAAGCTAATGGCGGAGACTTGGACATCGTCGCCGTGCCATTTGTCTTTCGATATTTGTGTGCGGAACTGGCGTCCATGGGCATTGCTGTCTCATTGGAAGTGCGATAGGAGTGCTTACTGATCTTTGCCATCTTCGTCGTTGCGCATTGTCTTTGGCATTGAGTTGCTTCCGTTAAAAATACTTTAGATTTACTCGCACGAGTGATCTCAGAATGCGATACCAGTAATAAATACATCACACTTCCAGATGGCAACCATCTACTATACGAGAGGGCCCATGGGACCAAGTGCTCGTCATTACGCCATAAGGAATGTTATGCAAGTGTGTCGACGACTATCACTTCAGCGGCGCCTCACCTACCAACTTGTCCTAGTGACGCAGTTGCACAGCTACACGCGCTGAAACTAGGTCGGAAGAATAAATGGTTGAACCGTCCGCTTCATACTACAAGACATTACTAGCATTACTACTTAATTCATCAATAACGAAATCTCATTATTGATGAATTTTGTAGTGATGTCTTGTAGTCACTAGACATTGGTGCTACCATCGTAAGAAATGTCGGCAACTAACAGCAAAGCTGGAGGCGATGTCATTACATATCATCCTATTCATCTGAGAGTATCTTTTTGAGCCACTCTTTCAACTCATCAAGTTCCTCTGGTGCGGCTCCATGCTGTAACCCTACATACTCCCTAAACATGATACCCTTCAAAGCCGTAGCATCAGGCGCATCAGGAGGGACAGTAGGAAGAGCCAAAGTCGCCTTCAAGAATTCCACCGATCTTGTTCCTATCTTGAAAGTGACGAGTGGGTCAGCAGTGCCATGACCCCAAAAGATTGGTATCGACGACGCGTGCGAAGAAGACATCTAGGACAATTTATGTCAGAGGGTGTTTCCAAAAAAATTGTGAATCGGGCGGACTGCTTTCAATTTATTCCTCAAAGCCGCCCAACCGCTTAGAGCGACGATGCCCGCCAGCTTTCGTTCAGTGGTAAGACCTGTGAGTACGCTCATCGCTGCTCCTTGGCTGAAGCCACCGATTACGATACGCCCAGGGTCAATTCCGGAATCGACTTCCGCAGAAATGAGTTTGTTGACAGAAGATAGCGTGCGCAGCATTCCATCTTCATCTTCATCACTCCCGAATTCGAAGCTCATGATATCGAACCTACACATCCCGATCGAGTGGGACAAGGGCGGAGGCGTGAGGACAAACATCGCGCAAAAATGGGCTGTATGCACCATGCGGGCATTGTCATGCCAAAGTTGGCGGTTACAGACATTGGTGGACTGCGTGGGTAGGGCGCGGGATTAAGTTAGAACGATGTCAACGAGTGATCCTTGGTAAAGGCTTACGCGTGAGGCAAGATCCACTTGACATGGGATAGGCCCGGATCACGTCCGAACATGCCTGCCACTTCGCTCCAGCCATGTCCTGTGTCACCCAGACCCTGATGTTTTACATATCAGCAAACGTAGGTTCATCGGCGTGTGGGCGGATCGACACCGACATGGAGAAAAATGACGGATGCTGTGTGTTTAGTAGTAGGATTGAAAGTGAGCGCTTTAAGAGACTGGGAAGCCATGTTCAAGGAGATACGGCGATGTGTGGCAGTCAAGATGGCTGTATTAGTTAACGGGAGTGAGTTCGTCCACGATGTCCAGCTATGGCGCACCAACATGACGGGTACTTGGGTCACGGTCCGTAAGTCCGCATTTGATCCTCCTCTCCTTCGAGTTTCCCGGACGCGACCGCGATGGAGGATTGCCCCGCTTCTCACTCTTCTCAAGAACCTGTTTCGATAGAAAATACTTCGGAACACAAGGCACTCTCCAAAAATGCACAGAAAAGGGCACTCAAAATGGCACGACGAGAAGAAGGAAAGACCGAACGGCGAGCGAAAGAAAAGGCAGCGAAGAAGGAGAAAAAGAGAAAACGAGCGGAGAGAATTGCGGCAGGAGAGCCACTATCGGAGGACGAAAGGGCCCAGAAGCGGACAAAAACCAATCTTATGAGACAACCATTTGCTGCGAGAGTTGTCTTGGATCTGGGCTTCGACGAAAAGATGAGTGATAAGGTAGGATGCCCCCGCGTGTCCCACCAGCATGTTAAGCGACGTCTATCATTTCAGGAGATTACTTCGTTATGTTCACAGCTAGCCTATGTCTACAGCGCTAATCGACGCTCCCCAAATCCTTTCCGGTCGCTCCTCTTCACTTCACTAAATGGTCGAACACTGTCTCGACTCGAGAAACTGAACGAGGGTGGTTATAAAAGATGGGCGGGAACAGAATGGTGGTCCGAAAGTTATGACAGACTCTTGATACAGAATTCTGGTGAATCTGCTCCAAAAGACGGCGAGAGTCCTCGCGGCGCCACGGGTGGTGAAGACCGTGCCGAAGATAACAAAGGCGAGAGCAGTCCAGAAAGTCCGCTCGCGACTCCAGTGTCAAGCGATCGAGTGATTTATCTTACCGCGGACTCGACCGAAGTCCTGGAGGAATTGAAGGAAGGAGATACTTACATCATTGGCGGGATTTGTGATCATAACCGTTATAAGGTGTGTAGACACTACCGACGATGCACGTCCCCCCATGAAGGAATGTTGCAGAATCTTTGCCTAGACAAAGCCAGGGAGTCGGGAGTCCGTGCGGCGCAGCTTCCCATTGGGCATTATCTATCGCATTTACCAACACGCAAAGTCCTTACGGTGAACCAAGTATTTGAGATTCTTGTAAAATGGGTGGAGACGAGAGATTGGGAGTCGTCGTTATATGCGGTCATCCCGAAGCGCAAATTTCAAGATGGTGGAACGCAAGAAGGACCAACGAATGAGGGGAGGGTTGCAAATTCGCACGAGGTTGGAGCTGCACCATAGTCTGTTTTTCGTTACAGGATATCTTTGAGACTGGTTTTGCCCGAACCCCTCTCCAATGGCTGCGGCTGTTGTGGTGCGGGCTTCCACCCAATCTACATCGCACGGTGAGTGAAATAAGATATCTCAGCAGTGGAAATGGCCGACCATATAAATGACTTGAAATGTAGCCGGCACGGTGCCATCCTCTTGTCCATGGAGCTCTGGTATCCAACTCAATTAGCGTATCTCAGCTCGATAACCATCACTTACCTTTGTATATTGCCGAGGCGGCAGCTAGTGTGTCTCTATGCAATAAATGACGACTTGATCTACCATGAGGTTTTGCGCGAGTTAATCAAATGCACACCACGTACCGTCCGATGATGGCGTTATTTTCACCCATGTCTCGGAGATCGTCGAGAAGCTCCCACATGCTTGGATATCCTATTCTG
>QLPC01012145.1:8424-21327 GCA_003314055.1 Lactifluus hygrophoroides
AACAAGCCCAGTCCGTCGCCTCGCATGGGCTGACAATATGAAAGCCAACGTAGCAGATCTTACGCGGAAGTGGGAGCGGTAGGTGACTTCGCTCTGCAGATCGCCATGACGCTAATCGACGCATAACTACTGCACGTTCACAGGCCTGGGGTCCTGGATAGACGTGATCAAGGGCCCTGACGGTAAGGGGATGCAGCCCACCGTGACCATGGATATCCTCTTGTAGATATGTGCCAACTGCAACATCAAGTCGTCCGGCATGTTGTGGCAGTACTTCCGCCAGCTCAAGTAGCTGTACATCCATATCGTCCATGCCGAGATAACCAGGTACGATACCAAGGAGATCGCAAATGTATGTCGCATCATGGCCCTTATATGCACGGCGGGGAGGCTGACGACTCGTTCAGTACTTCAAGACCGTCTTGATCCCTCGGTTTAAGTTCCGATCGCCTAACAGCATCATTAAGTAGGTTGCCGACTCGGGTAACCTATTGGCCATCCTGACCTTCAATATCGCCCTCGACACTGGCATCTTCGCTCAGGAGCGCCATCGGATCCAGATGTCGGGGCTCTACCTCCTTCTGGCCTACACGGGGTCCCGGGCAGGCGAGCTTGTCGACAACGAGAAGAAACCGACCGACGGGCTTTACCGCGAGCTCTTCCCCTCCAAGGATAGGCCGGGCGCCGTGTCGCCGGAGGAGGAGGACCAGGACCCGGACGACGACGACAGCCCGCTCAGCGAGCAGGACCGGATCCTCGATGAGATCCTGTGGCAAGGCGCTCTGCTACGAGGCCGTTCAGCTGATGGTCATCCGCCATCCCAAGACCCGTCGAGACACTCTGGCGATGGGAATCAAGTTCACCCACAATTAAGGCTCCGACAACAAGCTCAAGCCGTACGTGATGCTCATTCGTCCCCTATCCTTGTTATGACGAACGCGTATTGCAGAACGATTTCATCTTCACTCTGGCTCTACAATTGATCTTCTGCCCCGTCACCATCATTGTAAGTCTCGCACTCGCCGATGGCGCGTTCGAGGCCAAGAACATGACGAGCATTAGGCAAGTCCTCTCGGTCAGGAGTCAGGACTCGTCGCCCTCTCAACTGCACTGTGTTCCACTGGAAAGAAGAGTGGCTAAAGCAACCTATATTCCGTCAATGCGACTCCTCGGAGATTTCGAAGGACGAGCCCTTGCAGTACCACAAGCTGAAGGATGACATGGCCCGGCAGTCGGAGGACTGTGCGAGAGAGCCGATGGAACTGAAGGGTGAGGACGTGACCTCGCACGTGATCGCGTGATTGTCAGATGCTGACATCAGTCTTAGTGGCGGCGGGGAGCAGCCAACGTGGTGACCAACGCGGTGAATGGCAAGGCATCCGACGCCATCCGGGACCAGGCTCTGCGTCACGATCCCAAGTGGGCGACGTTCAACAGCGCATACATCAACCACAACATCCAGTTCGACTTCCTAAACACTTTTTTGGACGAACCTGCCGAGGACGAGCTGATCCACATGCTTGGCCGCATCAGCTTCATGCGCGATCCCTATGCCCGCAAGAACATGGTGCCCGCTGATGTCTGGGACAACTTGCTGGCGGACCCGAATGTCGACACGTTGAAGCGGGAGAGGGCGCAGCTCAAGAACGGCCGGTACCGGTTCCAAGGTTCAGAGAACGAGGGCGGGGTCCGGCGTCTCTCCCGTCTCATCCGGTCGGAGCAAGCCCAGTGGAGAAAGGCGGTGCAGAAAGAGTTCCGCGACGGCTACTTTCACGACCGCCACACTCGCGATCTCGAGGCCCAGGATGACGAGGACGGCGAGCCGGACATTGACGTCGACATCCCGGAACGAATTCGTTTGGCCGAGATCCTCTGTAAACAACCGGACGACTTGGGCGATGCCGCGCTCTTCAAGCTGCGAGTCCAGGCTGGCGATCTGATGGTGGCTTTGGTGAGGAAGAGGGAGACTATCTGACGCGACTATATCCGGCAGCAAGAGGAGACGACGACTAAGCCCGGGTCTCCAGTCGCCAACCCTACCCGGTTCCGACGTCGACCCTTTCCCCCTTCGCATGCACGAAAGACAGTGCCCTCGCTGCATTGGAGCCGAAGACCTGCCATATCAGGAACGGAGCTACGCGTACAGCCGCGTCACTGTCAGGAACGACCACTTCGACCGCCAACACCTGTGTGGCCTGCAGGCGATGGCAATCCAGGGTCTCTTGGTCTATGTCCACCCGAAGTGCAGCTGATGGGGGCGGACGTTCGCGGACGTGGACAAGTTCCTCGACCATGCGGAGACGATCCACGGCGTCAAGCTCAGGCTTAGTGTGGCCGAAGCAGCTCGACGAAAGCCCACGAGGGAACCGGAGCAGACGGTTTAGGCGGCGTACATGTCTCCGGAAGCCACGTCGTCGGGGTACAGCGACGCATCTCGGGCGGTGTCCGTGTCTTCGGAAGCCACATCGTCCGAGTACTGCGACGCCCCAATGAATTTGAAGGCGCCTAAAGGGGTAAATCCATGGCATGTGCCCGGGGAATGGATCGGAGGGGTACGCGATGAAGGACCATGGAGGATGGCTGGGCTGGTACCTAACGCGGTGCAGCAAGCTATCGCGATACCCAGGCAGTATGTCGAATAGACCTACGACGCTTGGGGAACGGCCATCTGTGTACCCACGGTGCCCTGGCAGCAGGTCAAGCAGACCTACAGAGCTTAGGGAGCGGCTTCATAGACAGCTGTCCGTTGATCGTAGTGAGCTTAGGTTTCGTACGACACTCGGCCTCTATTACTTGTCCTCGCTTTTCGATACCCACTATATTATCAGCCTAATTGCAATTGATGTTACTGTGCGAAGATTTGTAGCCGTTCGGTGAGTATAAGTTCGAAGCAGAATTCTAATATCATCGGTATGTGTGTGACTACAGTAGTCGAGCGGCTGAGCCGGTTCGAGAGGACAGACCAAAAGGACCAGACGACCGGGCAGAGCCGACATCGTAATGATGGTGCCGCTCCTAGTCCTTGTTGTTCATCACGTCCATCGAGTCTAACGTGCTTCTCCCTGATGTCAGTGCCAGTGGTGACGTCGTTCGGAGCCTGTTCCACCCTATCACGCACACGCACCACCATGACGGAATGTAAGAAGCGGGCGTGAACGGGCCACTTTGCTTGTCGCGTCCCCAATATGGCTCCAATCCTCATGTCGAGCCACTACTACCACCGAGGTGCTTGAAGCCTTTGCGAGAGTACGCCCTTGCCGTTAGCACGGGGCGTAGCTCAGCCACCTCGAACAGAGCCTGTCGCTCGGTAGACTCAGGCAATCGCAGCGGGGACACGAAACATCATTTCCACCCCGTCACCAAGCCCGCTGAAGAGGTACGTCCGTCCTGTCCGCAGCTACGCCTGCTGATATTAGGAGCCTGCCCAGCTCTCGGGAATGGGAAACACCGTACGCTGTCGCCTCGTTTCCCGTGTCGTCGTTTGCTCAAGCATGCCTCGCCACGCTTCTAGGTCGCAGAACAGACGAAGTATTTATGCCGTGACGAGAGGCTCGCGTCCGCTGTGAGCCCGTACTCCCCTCCTTGTTAGCTCATGCTCGTCGTACCCAAGTGCATGATCCTCAAACACAAGGTACGCCTCGGCCTGTTCTGTCCGTCCGACAGGCGGCCGACGCGAACCGCACGGACGGACTCTAGATCCGCAACGAGAGGGCGTAGATTCACCAGCGCGTAGCAGCATGCGGCATCGGTGAGCCCGTCCTTGTCGTTGAGTAGCGCGCGTATGCTGACGGGACGGGGAAGGTCGCAACCCTTGTACGAGATCGCGGCTCGCGACCACCACTTTTCAACGGCAGCCATATCCGCGCAATGTGCTGATGGAGCAGAACCAGAGGTGGTTAGCTATAATACGCCATCCAACTCTCATCGCCGTCTATTGACCTTCTCGTTTTTCAAGGACGACATCGAGCACCACGTTGACATGCCGATCGTCCTTTGTCCCGGGTATTGACGTCTTGTTAATTCCATCGCACGTGAAGTTAACTCCGTGCCCGCAATACTGTCATAGGCAAAGGTTAAGATGCTGATAGTCATGGTTGATAGCTAATCTATACTGTCGTTGATCTAACTCCGAGCGTAATCATGCTAATAGACGTCCTTGCAAATAGCCAATCAAATACGAAACTGAACAAAGAGAATCTTGCATCTTCATCGCTCACGCTTTGCGTGCTTGTTCCGGGGCTGCTGCATCTCTCGAGTCTGTTGAAAATGTCTGCTCTACCATCTTCTGGAATACTTTCTTGGATATTTCTAATCCGGCCATGGCAACTTTGGCCTCCTGGCGTGATTCGATCTTACCCACGATGCCCATCATCTTTTCAATGTGAGAGCATAGCATTGTTGCAATGCCTCCCGCGTGCTCGTAAACGGACCCGGCCTTGATCATAGATCCCTCTAGGAAGCCGTTGATATCCTTGATCACATTATTGATATGCGATTGACCTTCTGAGTCGATAGCGTTCAGCATGCTTGATACTTTGTCGAAAAGAGTCAAGACGCGGTCGAGGCTGCCTTTCCTGAGCTCGGCAAGGTCGATATGTCGAGTTTCCTTTGACTCGCTGCTTCAGTAACCGAATCTCCATTTTCCTCATTCGCTTCGAATTCCGCAATGGCCGTATCTTGCTGTTCAATCGTCGCGTCTCGTTCAAAGAGTAGCGCTGCTCGCCAGTTTTGATGTCTGATGATATCATCAATCCGCCATTCGCTCTCTCGAAGTTCGTCCTTAAGTTGTTGTGCATCGCTGAGCGAGTCAAAGCTCAGCGAGCCAAATCAGAACGAGGACGTTTCGAACACAAAACCACAAGTCACGATACAAAGACACCAACAGAAATAAAAAGAAACAAGTCCCTCGAAGCAAGCACTCGAGCACCAAGTGCCCAAGTCATTGACCTTACCTGGTTGTCACACCTTAGCTGGTCGCACGCAAGTCAATAAATATAAAATCATGATGAATTGCATCACGAATGGTCAAGTACAAGATATCAAAAGAGTTTGGGCAGGTGGAGGGGGAGAGAGGAGCCACCGAGCATAGCTCAAAGGCCACGAGCACGTCCAGGCTCATCCCATCAAGTCGTCGGCAGCGGGCTAGAGATTGGCGAGTATTGTTAGCGCACGAGTAGAGAGGATAGAAGGGAAGCGAGACACACCAATACTACGTCAAGCAATGAAATCCGCCACCGACAAGGAAGCCGCAAGTAAAGGAGCGTCGGGAAGAGGGACATAAAGGGATACAGACAATCGGAATGGGGGCGAGGTACGCAAAGGAGCGTGGGGGTTGGTACACAAAAGGGGAGCAGGGGAAGACAATGGAAGGGGGTCGCAGGCGAGAAGGAAGGAGACGAGAAGTAAGAGATAGCACTCACCGCCTAATCTGCTGACGGCAGTGTCTAGTAGAGCTGTGAATTGAGGTGGGCCCGCGTGGCACCCTTCCAGGTTTTGATGCCATCCATGAGAAAGTCGATGGGGGTGACGAAGGTCAGGTTCAAGCGTTGGGTGATCCCATCTCCACCGGTCAGGAGCCGCCGATGGGACTTCTGCCGCCGACGACCGAGCCAGAATCTCCCTTCGCAGAGAACACGCCCGACTTGTTATCGTATGGGATGATGGTCCACTCGCGGGAGGTCTCGGGTGCAGCATTCTCGAAATAGGTACGGATGTAGGTGTCAATGGCGTTGGCACGGCCAACGGTCAGGCCGGTGGTGCGACCGCGCTTGAGGATGACAATGCAGTGGTCGCCGTTCTTATCGAGCATGGTGGGCTTGCGCATTTCCTCGACCGGGATGACGTCGCGGAGGCACAGCAGGCGGTCGGCCGTGCGCTCGAAGATGGGGGCTGGTGGCATGGGACATCATGTGCGTGAAGTCGGCACCAAGGACTTTGCCCTGACCGAGCTTGACATGTCCAGGTTATAAAGCTGAAAAAGTGGGAAAGTCCGAAAAATTTACGACGTTTTGCTGATGCTACGCCACCGACTTGTATCTGCAGCGCAATATGGACTATCTTGAGTGGTAGTCGTCAGATTGGTTTACTCGAATCAAAATGTCGCTGGCGCATGATGGACGCTTTGGGTGTGTATCCTCTTTTACAAACAAATACTCGAGCTGATAGTATTGTAGCACAAAACGAGTCATAGCTTGCGAGGTCTGTACAATATATACTGTAAATCAACGAGAAAATTGGGCCAACTATGAGAGAACTTGTCCTAAGGAAATTTCCTACCCGCCGATTGGCTGAATAGACCATTCAGCAGGGAAGGCGACGTCGACGTAATAAACATTCATATGAAGCGCGTATTAGTATCGAGCAGCCGCCGCAGCTTCACCATACTGTAGCCCCTGCGAGCACATGTACAGGTGCGGACCTGATAATGTTTTACACAGCCGCGCGCTTGACCAGCCCAGCAAAGATGATCCTCACGTTGAATACGGCGCCCATTAGGCCCCGCAGTCATTCTCCTCAAAGACCGGGCCAGATCCAAGCGTGTCGAGCCCGTTAAAGTTGACAACCAAATCAGGAGGCACGGCCACCTCTCCTAGACTGGAGTGGATACTCCGCGGTTGTAGGGACGGCTGTCTGTCATAGTTCGCACTAGATGTCATATTCCCTAAAGGACACAATGGCCTTGATGCCATGAGAATTAAAATGTCCAAGTGGGAGAGGAGTCGCGTGGATAAACAAAGTCACGTGTAGTAACTTGTACGTTATTAGCATCATTCCCATCCCGTGTACTATCACGTGTAGTGGTATTCAAAATGATACTATCACGTGTAGGGTTATTCAAAATTTTTTGCAAGTTTTGAATAACTCCACATCGACACAATATTTCTTCAATTGGCCAGAGCTAAGCATTGAATAACATGTATTCTAAAGGTCTAAAAAGTTACTTTGGTGTTTCCTTGTTGGATGGTGCAATCGGAGCAAAGCCGAGCATCAGCACCCAAATTTCAGAGAGATTCAAAACTTTTGTCACAATTTGTCACGATGCCATTTAGATTCCCGCTTCGGCAACACCAGCTCCAGTTGGGACGAGGACAAGAATTAGCAATTACGTTGAATTTGAAATAAGCGGAGTTTAAACCTGCATCAGCAATTGTCACGGTCGACCATCGTTTCTCTGTATCTCTCCAAAATGATAAAGAGACACCGTATAAAATAACAGCCTCCTTCCAAACAATAAAAGTGACACCCTGAAAAAATTTGGGATTTTTTGAGATTTTTTTGGGGGTAGTAGCTGCATATCATCTGTAAATTTGTTGTACCTCACTCAAAGATCATTGTGCAGAAAGATGTCTGCAAGCATCAGATCGACATGGCTGGACGCAAGGCTCCTCGAGGAAGAAGCAGCCGAGGCCGAGGCAGCAGAGAGCGAGGCAGCCGAGGTCAAGGAAATAACGGAGGGAGAATGGATCTCCATCCCAGGCAAAAAGGGGAAGAAATCATATGCCAGCGCCGCAAAGACCGAGGAGCGAGAGGTGACAGGACACAAGCGCACTGCCAATCAATCACGACAGCTCCGGAGCGAACTACCAAATGTGGCAGATAGCAAAGGACGACAACCACCGCCCACGTATACCAGGTCACAGTTAAACAACATGACGCTAGAAGGGGTACAGAACGTGTATCGTTTCGCAGTTGACAAGAGCGCCACATTTGGCAAAGGTATCGATAAAAAGCTCATCATCGATAGGTATCTAGCACACCACGGACCACCGAAAAGAAAAACCACTGGGGAGAAAACCCAGACAACGATAAACACAACGGAGTGGACAGTGGTCGTGCCACCGGTTCCAGGAGCACCCATAAACGCCCCCAGAGCCTCCGGAGACTCCATCGCCCGTAGAATCCGACAAGACCTGGTAAGAATGAAATCCCCACTAAACTTACTTGCTGGAAGATGGAGCACGCAAAGAAACCCCAATTTTGTACTAACCTTTGCAGGTAAACCGGACGCCAAGGTAGTCACCAGCCACCAAGCAGTCCTCACGGCACCCTTCCCGAGGGGAACCTTGGCCCCGAAAGAAGGGTACAAAAGGATAATGTTAAACGGAGTCCTCATCTGCAGAGACGAGGAAACGGGGGAGATACCAACACAGACGGAATTGATGGAGGAAATCTCGCAGAACCCCGTATTCCAGGGGGTTACCTTCATATTCCCGCCGAAATGGCTGCACCCGTACGATGAGCCCGACGAACGGGGGGGCCTCCCGTACAAGGGGTCTCTAACTTTCTCTATCTTCGACCCAGAAGGAACCATCGCGAACAAAATCATCAAACAACCCCCCTACCTCTTTGGGGCGAGAACATGGGCCAGAAAGTATAATGCCAAGCTCCCCTTCCGACAGTGCGAAAGGTGTCACCAAGTCACACATACAGTGGAGAGATGCCCGAAGCGACCAGAAGTCCTCATCTGTTACATCTGCGGGGGAAGGCACTCGGCAGCTACTCATGGACGAGACTGCCCGAACCGCTTGAAACACAAGGTAGCCGGAGTATGTGACTGCGCTGCGAGGTGCATAAACTGTGCCCGCACCCCGAAGATGAAGCCCGAAGGGCATCACGCAAGGCAGCTGAACGCGTGCCCCCTCATTAAAAAGATGAGGTCACCGGAAATAGACTCTGGGGAGGATAGCGGCGGCGACAGCGGCAGTGACATGAACGTTACTGAGGAAGTAGAATCTTCGCAAAAGACTCAAGACGGCGTAAATACGCTCGCCAGGGTCGACGACCAAGCAGGGACACATGCTAATGTATAATACGCCCATACAGATCCTATCGGCAAACATGCACAGGAGCAGCCGACTCCTATCAGCTCTACTAAATGACCCTAATAACCTATTCGACATTCTACTAATACAGGAGCCATGGGCTGGAACAGTCCAGGTCGCACGATCGGATTCCGACCCAGCGGGACAAGAAATAACAGGAGCAACCCTCAACGGGGTATGGGAATCATATTTACCAAAAACAAAGCCGGGAGAAAGATGCCTGGTGGCGGCATACGTCAGAAAAACAACTCTACGGCAGCTGACAGTATACAACGATCAGGATAACGCCTTCGCAAGGAACACTACCATGGTCCTCAAAATCAGAGTCAGAGATACACGGGAGGAAATGGTCATAGTCAACGTCTATCATGCAGTACCCGAAACCGGACACGCCCTTCACCACCTCTTAGACAATGAAATAACTGCAGATCCGACGCTCGTAATCGGAGACTTCAATACGCACTCCGCTTGGTGGTCGCTCCCGGAGCAACGACAATCGCCATGGGCACACAGCGTCGAAAACTGGATCGATATTCAGGCCCTCGAAATCCTGAATCCACCACTGACACATACATGGGCGGGACCGGACGGTACGAGATCGGTCATCGACCTAGCCCTGGCAAACAAAGCGGCGGCGGAGGCGCTAGGAGGAATAGAAGTCTCCTTTGAAGCCTCAATCGACTCTGACCACGCCGCATTATGCACAACATGGAACCCACTAGGATTCACCTCAGACGAGCATAGACGGGAGTTACCAGGGTATGTCCTGGACGGGGCACTACGAGACGCGTGGGAAAAAGAGTTCCGCACACTACTGACACCAGAAATCAACAATACAACCGAACTTATGGCCGCATGGCAAAGGCTGGTAGCTGACGTAGACGAGACGTCTAAAAAATTCTTTGACAGGAAAAGAACCCCGCACCCGAGGGCCACATGCTGGTGGAACACGGCATGTTCGGACGCCCTCAAAATCTTGAAAGAGACCCAAAGAGGAACCGGGGAACACCGGAAGGCAAGGAAAGACTGGCAGACGGCGGTAAAAAATGCCAAAAAAGAATGGACCGCGAAGACGTACCGGGATATCACACCAGCACAAGTATGGGAGTGCGCGAAATGGAGGCATGGCAGGAAAAAAGATAAGATACAGGTCCTCAAAAATGAGGAGGGAACTGTCTTTTTCGAAAGAGCAGACACCAGCCGCCTCCTACGACAACAGTTCTTCACAGAACCGGCAAGGGAGGCGGACCCCACGGCATACCTTGACAAACAAGCAACCAGGACTGACTGGGAAATCACCACAGAAGACGTCGAAGCAGCCTTGGCAACAACGAACAACAAGTCCGCACCTGGGCCCTCAGGCATCGGGTACCAACTCATCAAGTGGTGCATGAACGCGAATCCCCCAAGAATCGTCACACTAGTGCAAGCCGCATTAAGATTCGGAACGCACATCTGGAAGGAGGCAACGGTGGTAGTCATCCCAAAGCCGGCGAAACCGGACTACACCAAAGCCAAGGCCTACAGACCAATCAACCTGCTTGAATGCGTAGGGAAACTCGTCGAGAAGATAATTGCGAGGAAAATGGCAGAAGAAGCCGAGGAATTCGGGTTATTACCACGGACACAGTTCGGATCGAGAAGAGCCAGCTCAGCACCCGACGCAGCCCTCGTACTGGCACACAGAGCCGAATACTGTATCAAAACGAATAACGCAGGAGCGTTGGTTCTTTTCGACATCGCTGGCTTCTTCGACCACGTACAAGGACAAAGAATGGTGAAGACACTAGAACATCTCGGATACCCGGCAAACGTATGCAAATGGACAGCGGACTTCCTCGCAGGACGGAGCCTCGCGATGAAGTACAATGACGAAACGGACGAGCCTTTCGTAACATCGTTCGGAACCCCGCAGGGCTCCCCCTTATCACCATTCCTATCCGCGCTATACACCGCACCCATTCTCAGAAGATTCCAAGAAAAATGGGAGTATTCTGGGCTAAGTATGTATGTAGATGACGGCGCAATCTTCGCCGCGGGGGTAACTAGGAGATCCGCGTTGGATAAAGCCAGACGGGCTTTAGAAGACACGCTGGAGGCCCTGAAGCACATCGGACTCTCCACGGACCAAAGCAAAACGGAAGTCATGGTCTTCGCCAGAAAACACAATCCCAGAAGCCGGCGAGATCCGGCCCCACCCCCAACCAGCTTCACGTACCAAGACCCAGAGAAAGGACTCACAACAGTGAAGATCGCGAAAACCGTCAGATACCTTGGTTTGTTCTTTGACGAGAAGCTGCGATGGGATAAACACGTCAAGATCATCGCAAATAGGGCCAAGTCCACCGCAAGGGGACTGGCCCTGCTAGGTAATTCCATCAAAGGTTTAGACCACCTAAGCTGGAGACAGGTATACAACGGGGTCATCAGACCGATCATCACGTACGGGGCTCAAGTGTGGGCCAAAAAACTCACGAAATCTTTGCTACAGGATCTGCAGGTAGCCCAAAACGAGGCCCTCCGCCGCGTAAGCGGCTGTTTCCGAACCACGCCGATGCTCCACATTCACGTAGCACTTGCAATACCCCCTATAAAGTACGTACTCGAACAACTCCGACAGGGGGCCGAGGAAAGAATTAAAAAACTACCTCCTGATTCCCCAATTACTATACCTCTCGTACATGACCCAGCATTAAAAGCAGTCGCGCAACCAGCACTTAACATCACAACCAACATGACCACCCTCCTCGAATCGTACGTACCACCAGACCCCCGTATCTACAAAGGAGCATCGGTGTGGAAGCACCCAAACTTATTCCCAGAGCTTAAAAAAGACCGAGACTCCGCCCTTAAGGCGCTCTTCTTCCCGTCCCCTGACGTGTACACTATACGATTGGACTTCCTTCCCACTCCCAACTCCCACACGGGGGCATTCGTTACAAGAGACGGCCGGGCCATCCTGGACTCAGGATGGGCCGGCACAAGCAACGCGAGGGAGGCAATCCTCCTAGCGGTGGAAAAGGGGTTAAAATCCCTGATTCAGCAGGAACCCAGACCAGGTGCCAGAATAATCATACTTTCCCCGTACTTACATACTTTAAGCGATATGATACGAGCGTCCCCCTGCAAACTACAGGAGATTGCGCTGCAGGTTCAGGAATCACTTACCATACTTACACGAAACCACAGGGTAGATCTTCACTGGTTCTCACGCAAGTGGTCTAGGAAGAAGGGGCTCAATTCCGCGGAGATACTGGAGCAATTAGCAGTGGAAGCGCAGGAAGCCACACGTGACGCGCTGGCCCTAGAAGCTAAAAACACGGCGTTTGCTCGATGGGCTGCAGAATATGCCCAACCCAAACCATCCACCCTCGCGCAGTGGCAACCCACCCACCCTCCCCTGGATAGCCAGGACCATCCAGCCTTCCTACAGGCAGCGTTTGATAAGGGTGACCGACATCTCCTATCCACTATCCTACAGCTCTCCTCCGGTCACGCATTTACATCCGACTATTCAGCCATCTTCAGAGAGGGCGCCGACGACAACAACACCTGCCCGTGCTTCGAAGCAGAGGAAAGCACGAGGCCATACCCGTATAACCCGCTACATACCATCCTCCACTGCCCACTTTTCCTGGATCAAAGGGAGAAGTGGATACCATATCAAGATGGCCATGAGACGCTGCACTACCTTTTTCACACACACGAAGGAGGCGAACACCTCGCCAACTTCCTCCAGAACACCCAAGCGCACTACCGCCCCCCACAGCCAACCCCCCGCCCAGACCCCCCCTGAGAACCAGGTAAGAACTACTGTCACATCTTCCTCCTCCATAAGGAATCGTACATATAGGATCATATACGGATCACTCAACAGATACAGGCCCTGAATGGGCGCGTTACTTTTTCTTCTCTTTCCAAATAGCACCATAACAGACAGTCGACTCTTACTTATCATTTCCTGGCACTTGAGACGGGTAGATACGGTGTATGTACATGTCGAAGACAGTTAGTTCAGGTGGTCTGATGTCCACGGTTACACGGACCAAATAAATTTGATTCAAAAAAAAAAAAAAAAAAA
>QLPC01012146.1:3931-15472 GCA_003314055.1 Lactifluus hygrophoroides
TTTTTTTTGAATGACTTTTATAATGGTCCACGCGTAAACATACAGACCAGGCGGTACTAAGGGCAACTGAGAACCCTACACTACATAAGGTAACTCAACCTAAGACCGACCATCACATGAGACAGAGAAGTGGCACAAGGGGGAGTAAATACAAGAGTAACAAAGGAGCGATGAAACGGGGCATAAGGCCCAGGGAAACATAGAGGCGCTACTAAAAGGGTCCAGGCCCGCAGTCTGCAGAGAAAGACAAAACGGGGTCACCTCGACCGGGTGAGGATGAAGGGGCCCGTGCCGGGTGGGGTGATGCCCAGCAAATGCGCCAAGGTCCGATGGACCCTTACTTCACCATGGAGAGTGTCCACCGCGTGGTGGAATCGCATGGTATTGAAGTAGCGAAGAGGAGAACTGTCATACTCACACACCTCATGGCCCAGTTCCTCAGGGCAGAGGTACCAGGACGAGAGGGGGCGCTCAAGGTTGATGAAGCCCCGGCGACCGCAAAAGTGCTCGCGGTAAACGGAGATGGTCGTGTTGACAGAGGGTTCCCTCAGAGCAGGAGGAGGAGATGGAGAGGGGACCCCAAAGAGGGGGAGCTCTCCGTGTGCCGCAGCCGGAAGGGATTGAGACGCAATCTCCCCACGCGGGGAAAGCGGCAATGGGCCAGGGGAAGGACGGGGTGAGGGGGCGGGGGGATCATCAGGCCAGGCCTCATCAACAACCATGGAGCTCATGTCCGCAACTAGCGGCACTAATGGTCCGGCTGCCAACAAAACCGAGTCCTCACCTTTCACCCCTGAATCACAAACCGCCATTACTGAATCCGAGGCCTTCACCTCCAGTGCTCCAGACTTGGAACGCTTCTTCTTTTTTGTCACCCGCGTGGGAGCAGGCGTCACAACCGCAGCCTTCTGAGGGGCTGGAGTCACCACGGGGAGGGGCTGGGCATCCTTGGGCTTGCGCCCTCCACCGGCAACCCCCGGACGCGATGTGCGGAGATGAAAGAAGCGCGCGGCACCAGGGCCGCAACCATTGAGAACGTCCAAAAGGAAAGAAAACATCACCCTTTTCACCAGGGCACAGGGCACAGGGTGAGGCACAAGGGCACAAGCCCGTTGCACCAGGTGAGTGTGGAAAAGGGGAGCGAACTCAACCCAATCGAAGTCGCCGTTTCCTGCTTTGGTGGCGGAGGAAATGTTTGGAATGATGAAGTCGCGGGCGACATGCCAGCGCATACGGAAAACCTTGAGGACTGTCGCCTCAGAGGTAGAAGGGGAGGGAGCCTTGAAATCGAAGTTGAGGTCCTCGAGTGACTCAAACTCAAGGAGCTGTTCCAGGATGAGACCAGAACGAGCAACCTCATCGACACCCTCGACCGGAGTAGGAGGAGGGGCCTCGACCTGGACCCGTTTGACAGCCTTGACCGTCGGATCAGAGGATGGAGGAGAAGAGGGAGGAGAACGAGATGATTTGCGCTTAGAGCGCTTCGAAACCCCTGAGCCCGTTGACGGGACAGCAGCAGCAACAGGCCTCACCGTTGGGGGACGGATCACAGGCTCTGGGGACCTCACAACATGGGCTGGTGCCAACGAAGTAGAGGTCCCAGGGGCAGAAGAGGAGGAAACCACCGCAGACGCATAGGACTTGGACATGGTGGTAAGAAACAAAGAAGGATGGATATTTTGGGTCTGTTCTCCTTGTGGATATACTTTTCTAAGTCATCCCTCTTATCGTGTGAACCCTTGCTCCTCAAGCTTATTGCTTGACCTCGCTTGGAACAGACCAGACAAGTCAGAGGACGTATCGAGTCCTTGCTAGACTTGTGGACACGCTTAGGACTTAGGTGTGACAATCACCGTGTCAGGGGACATGAGCACCAACACGCCAAACCCCACAACGACTGATATAGAAAATGCTGCCGCTGACTTGGAGGGAGGTGCTGAACAACTTGCGGTCCAGGATGATAGCAGAATGGTGCAGGGCATGGCAGTCACCGCCCAGCCAGGGGCCTCTGCGTCTCCCTTAGCCCAGATGGATGATATCCCCATTCAGACCGCTGGTCCAGTGCGACCACCACCAGAAAGCCAAATGGTGTCATCGAGTACCACGCTCCATTGCGCTGAGGTTGCGATAGACAATATGAAAGCATGGAATAACACCGTTGATATCATCAAGCGGGTGATGGACGCCGTCGGTCCAATCGCAGAAGTACATCAATCATTTGTTTACGTATTCTTCATGGGGCTGATTGGGGGTATTCAGTTACATCCATATGCGAAATTAGCATGGGGTTTTCTCTCAAAAATCCCAGAGGTGCGTCGCTTTTATCTTGTAAGAAGATATGGCACATTAATCTGGCTCTCAGACTTTGGTACAGCAAGTTCAGCATGACGACAATGTGCGCAGCCTGCTCAAAGCAATCCAAGATGCGTTTGAATTTACCAAAGCGGCCGAATCTTTAAGGCAAATCAAGCCAGAGTCTAAACAAGCAAAACTCTTGGTGTCCATGCTGCAGCGTGTCTCTGATTGTGCTGAACTTATTGAATCGTATGCGAAGGATGTACAAGTCAGTACATCATCTTGACCTCTGCGTCCATTGATTGTTGTAGACATGTGATCTGTAGGAAAGCAGATCTTGAAGAATTTCTCCGAGGGCAAAGTCGACTCAGAAATTGAGGAGCACCGCGCGACCCTCGTCCAACTCTGGCAGGAATTCCTCGATCATGCTGCTGTCACGACCGAGATTGCTGTACTTCATGCAGAGTTGAACATGATAATTCGGGAGCTGCCTTACATCGGAGGCTGGCAATTCGGCGATGAGAAGCGCTGTTGTCAGGAACGGCGTTGCTTGCCCAAGCCGTTGCCTTGTACTGGAGGCCGGGTGCACGTGAGTGTGCAGGATTGGATGCAGCGGTGGTCTTCAAAGGTCTATGGCACGCCTATTCCGGTCAACGACGATGAAGTTCAGAGTCTTAGTCGTAGCCTGCGGTCGGCTACCCCGATGACTAAGTTGAGAGCGGAGACAAGGGAGAGAAGGGACGAGCAAAAAGACGCTTAGGTAGAGCTCAGTTATGCCCAGCTCTATCAGGGATAGGTGACGAAGATGAACAGTCTGGGGGCTGTTCCTTAGATTCGTGGGGGTTTATATACATATGGGGGTACAGGTCACGTGTCAATCAACAAACTCTAATCAACAATCAATGGGGACGTGCGTTGGTTAAGGGTAGGCAGTAAGTAGAGGGACGGGTGGGCCGTGGGAAAGGTAACCAATGATATAAAGAACCAAGTATCATACCATTCTATTAATAACTTGCGCAGCAATCACGGGACTGCTGCGGACTGCGGACTGCGGACTGCGCAGTGCTGCGGAGAACCTAAATATAGCGTCCAATTGTGGCGCGGGGCAAAGGGGAGAGATCGGGGATGGATCCAAGGGGAGGGACAGTAAACCGGCCGTTGCCGGCACAGATATGATCGGAGGATCAACAGAATTGAGTCACATGATTGGGTCAGGTGAGGGAACATGGTGATCGGGTCACATGATGGCGCGAGGGGTCAGGTGGGTCATGGGCTGGGCTAGGCTTTGGATCGGATGAGTTGGGCATCTCGGGGATGAGGTCGGTCATCTTGGGGGAATCCAGAGGTAACCAGGTCGGTTAACGGGAGGATAGCGAAGCGGATGCGCGTCGCGGCCAGGAAAGGAAGGTGGTTACATAATTTTTTCCCATGGTCGATTTTCGAAACTTGGATTCAGAATTCGTCATTCGTGACAGCTGTCTTCCTGGCACGCGCCTAGCATTTTTGGATCACATCGTCAACTGGGCCAACAATCCCGAATCTAACCGTGGGCTCATACTCCTCGGCCAAGCAGGCATGGGAAAGTCCGCGATTGCACACAAGGTTGCACGTCGCCGCAACAAAAACAGACGCCTTGGCTCATATGTCGCATTTCTGCGGAAGGAACAATCCAAGGACGATGCCTACAAGCTTTTCACCACACTGGCTTGCAATCTCTCCAACTGTTATCCCGCATTCAAAGTCGCACTTGGGAACGTTCTGAAGGATAACTTGTCTCTTCATCATACCTGTGACTACCGCACACTTTTCGAGCGCCTTCTCATCAAACCACTCCAGAAGGTGCAACTTGATGAGCAAGTTCCTGTTGTGATCGATGCATTGGACGAGAGTGGGGACGCAATTGGAAGAATCGGATTACACACATTTCTCGCTCAACGCCTCTCCGAATTGCCATCAAATTTTCGGGTGCTCATCACAGCTAGGCTGGAGAACGGGATCGAAACCGCGTTCCACAATGGGTCGTCGATAGACATAATCTATATGAACGATCCCGTGCTCTCTGCCAAAACACCTGAAGATATTCACACCTATCTCGAAGTAAATCTCATTCAAGAGGTGTTCAAAGAGCATGGTGCGGAACTCTCTCGGAGGTCGGAAGGTCTGTTTCAATGGGCAGCCGTCACCTGCGGATTTATGAACAGGCCTCCGGGTTCATTTGGGTTTAATCGGAAAAGGTGCATGCAACACTTGCTGGGGCATTCCCGCGATGGCGATGGGCAGGATCCATTGGACGTGTTATACGAAGAAGTTCTTCAAGGCTACTTCTCACACCCTGAAGCACAGCGTCTATTTCGGTCAGTGATGGGACAGGTTTTTGCAGCAATCGAACCACTCTGCATCAATTCATTGATCAGTCTGTGCTGACATGCCCCAATCGATGACTGTGAGGATTCCAAGGCTGTTCTTGAAATGCTGAGTCACCTTGGCTCATTACTGAGCAACGTGACTTCATCCGATCGAACACTTCCAATTCTTCTTCTGCATACATCATTTCGGGATTTCCTGACCAATAGGAAGAGTGGAGAGTTTTTTGTTGATCTTGACGATTTGCACTGTGAATTGGCCTGTTCCTGCCTTGAGACCATGCTCGAGAAGCTCAAATTCAACATCTGCCAACTTGAATCATCATTTCTTGCCAACAAGGATGTCCCAGATTTAGAATCTCGGATTACCGAGAACATCCCATCTTCTCTATCGTATGCCTGCCTATACTGGGACAATCATCTAGAAAAGGTTCATTTTGAGCCTGACCTATTTAAGAAAGTTGAATCGGTTTTCAAGAAGAAGTTCTTATTTTGGTTGGAAGTGCTCAGCGTCAAGGGCTGCGTGGGCCTCAGTGTTACGATTGAAATCGCCCCTACAAAAACACTTTTGCCCACCCCTAGCATCGAACCCTGAACCTCGGGCACACCAGCCCATCACCTGACCTATCCCACGAACATGTGACACAACTCACATGACTTCTCCCACGACCACGTGATGCAACCCACGTGTAACCCTCACCGGACGATTCCCACAATCACGTGCCCAACCACGTGACAGACCTAGACTCTTGACTCATACTGCTGACTCCTGTGACTCTGATGACTCACGACCGATGACCGATCCTGTACTATACTTAGACCGGTGACTCATAGCCCTTGACACAGGCTGCTTCCATTGCTGACTGATACTGTTGGATGACTGATGCTTACTGAGCCTGATGACTGATACCTTACTCATGCTTACCGATCGATGACTCATTCTGACTACTATACGATGACTCAGACCGTCTTAGCCAGTATATAAGATGTACCATAGGATAGTTGGGACTCCATTCGAGTCCTCTTGTGTAACCCGGAGATTTCCTGCTTCTTACTACTAGGGAATCCGCTTCCCTCTTGAGTCAAGAACGCGTTCCAAGCCACGAAGACCATCTTGTCCCATCCTTTTCACGTTATACGACCACGTTAGACCAGTGTTGCAAGACATAGGCCCCTCCAGCCTAACACTCGGGTCAGCAGCATTATCATCTGTGAAGAGGTGGATGTCACGAACGATGAATTCTGGGTCCAAGTTTCGAAAATCGACCGTGGGAAAATATCATGTAACCACCTTCCTTTCCTGGCCACGACGCACATCTGCTTCGCTATCCTCCCGTTAACCGACCTGGTTTCCTCTGGATTCTCCCTGAGATGACCAACCTCGTCCCCAAGATGCCCGACTCATCCGATCCAAAGCCTAGCCCAGCCCATGACCCACCTGACCCCTCGCACCATCATGTGACCTGACTATCACGTTCCCCCATCTGGCCAAATCATGTGACTCAATTCTGTTGATCCTCCGATCGTATCTGTGCCGGCAACGGCTGGTTTACTATCCCTTCCCTTGGATCCGTCCCCGATCTCTCCCCTTTGCCCCGCGCCCTAATTGGACGCTATATTTAGATTCTCCACAGCACTGCGCAGTCCGCAGTCCACAGTCCGCAGCAGTCCCGTGATTGCTGCGCAAGTTATTAATAGAATGGTACGATACTTGGTTCTTTATATCATTGGTTACCCTTCCCACGGCCCACCCATCCTTCTACCTACTACCTGCCCTTAACCAACGCATGTCCCCGTTGATCATTGATTAGAGTTTGTTGATTGACACGTGACCTGTACCCCCATATGTATATAAACCCCCACGAATCCAAGGAACAGCCCCCAGACTGTTCATCCTCATCACCTATCCCTGATAGAGCTGGGCATAACCGAGCTCTACCTAAGCATCTTTTTGCTCGTCCCTTCTCTCCCTTGTCTCCGCTCTCAACTTAGTCATCGGGGTAGCCGACCACAGGCTATGACTAAGACTCTGAACTTCATCATCGTCAACCGGAATAGGCGTGCCATAGACCTTTGAAGACCACCGCTGCATCCAATCCTGCACACTCACGTGCACTCGGCCTCCAGTACAAGGCAACGGCTTGGGCAAGCAACGCCGTTTCTGACAGTGGATCTGGACGGAAGCAAAGAGCTTGAAGGTGGGTGCATCGCATAATGGAATGTGTTTACATAGCTAAAATGGCAACAGGGTGACAATGCTGAGGTGGAGGACTTGCTAGGATGGGTGAAGGATGGATTGGCATTCTTGCAGTACTTCAGGATGACTATAGCAAGAAGCGCACCACATATCTACGTCTCTGCTCTACCATTTGCACCAAGTTGCTCACAGATTGGCAAGCATTACCTTGGCCTATTTCCAGGGACACTGTCATTAGAACGTGGGCAACTATCACATTGGCCATCATTAGAGATGGAAATTCGGGCACACACCTCTTATGTCACGTCTATCGCGTTCTCACCCGACGGTCAGCACATCGCCTCAGCCTCTTGGGATCAGATGATTCGTGTGTGGGATGCCACGACGGGAGAGCTCATAGCAGGCCCATTCCAAGGACACACAGATTATGTCACATCTGTCGCGTTCTCACCCGACAGTCACTGCATCGCTTCAGCCTCGGAGGATCAGACGATTATTGTGTGGGAGGCCACGATGGGAGAGCTCATAGCGGGCCCGTTCCGAGGACACACCTCTCATGTCACGTCTGTTGTGTTCTCACCCGACGGTCAGCACATCACCTCAGCCTCTTCCGATCAGACAATTCGTGTGTGGGAGGCCACGACAGGAGTGCTTGTAGCAGGCCCATTCCAAGGACACACCTCTTCTGTCTCGTCTGTCGCATTCTCACCTGACAGTCAGCGCATCACCTCAGCCTCTTTCGATCAGACGATTCGTGTGTGGGAGGCCACGATGGGAGAGCTCATGGCAGGCCCATTCCAAGGACACACAGAGATTGTCACGTCTGTCGCATTCTCACCCAACGGTCAGCACATCGCCTGTCAGGAACAGTGTTGCTCGACCAAGCCGTTCCTCCGGTTGAACCACTGAGGGCACGTGAGTATTCGGGATTGGATGTAACGGTGATCTTCAAAGCTCTATGGCACGCCTATTCCGGTCAAGGACGATGAAGGACAGATCTTAGTCGTCGCCTGCGGTCGGCGACCCTGATGACTAAGGTAACACGGAGATGAGGGAGAGAAGGGTCAGACAAAGAGACGCTTAGGCAGAGTCCAAGTATGCCCAAACTCTATCAGGAGTGAATGACGAAATGAACAGTCTGGGGCTGTTCCTTGGATTTGTGGGGGTTTATATACATATGGGGGTACAGGTCACGTGTCAATCAACGAACTCTAATCAACGATCAATGGGGACGTGCGTTGATTAAGGGTAGGCAGTAAGTAGAAGGACGGGTGGGCCGTGGGAAAGGTAACCAATGATATAAAGAGCCAAGTATTGTACCATTCTATTAATAACTTGCGCAGCAATCACAGGACTGCTGCGGACTGTGGACTGCGGACTGCGCAGTGCTGCGGAAAACCTAAATATAGCGTCCAATTACAGCGCGGGGCAAAGGGGAGAGATCGGGGACGGATCCAAAGGGAGGGACAGTAAACTGGCCACTGCCAGCACAGATATGATCAGGAGATCAACGGAGTTGGGTCACATGATTGGGTCAGGTGTGGGAGCGTGATGGTCTGATCACATGATGGTGCGAGGGGTCAGGTGAGTCAGGGGAGGTTCCAGGCTTTGGAACGAACGAGTCGGGCATCTCGGGGACATGGCCGGGAAGGCCGAGGGGCAACTGGAGGTATCGTCGGTTCGATACTGGACAGGGGCAGAATAACCGAGGTCAGATCGGTCAACAGATGATAAGCGGAGGCGGAGGCGCGTTGAGGCCAGAATAGGAAGGCGATTACGTGATTATTTCCCACGGTCAAAATTCAAAACTTGAGCCAGAATTTGTCGTTCGTGACATCGCCTCAGCCTCTGGAGATTGGACGATTCGTGTGTGGGAGGCCACGACGGGAGAGCTCGTAGCAGGCTCGTTCCAAGGACACATCTGGAATGTCAGGTCTGTTGCGTTCTCACCCGATGGTCAGCGCATCGCCTCAGCCTCGAACGATCAGACGATTCGTGTGTGGGAGGCCACGACAGGAGAGCTCGTAGCAGGCCCGTTCCAAGGACACACCTCTTATGTCACATCTGTTGCGTTCTCACCCGACAGTCAGCATATCGCCTCAGCCTCTTCCGATCAGACGATTCGTGTGTGGGAGGCCATGACAGGAGAGCTCGTAACAGGCCCGTTTCAAGGACACACAGAATATGTCACGTCTGTCGCGTTCTTACCCGAGTGACCCGACGGTCAGTGCATCGCCTCAGCCTCTTTGAATGGGATGATTCATGTGTGGGAGGCCACGATGGGAGGGCTCGTAGCTGGCCCGTTCCAAGGACACACAGATTGGGTCACGTTTGTCACATTCTCACCCAACAGTCAGCGCATCGCCTCAGCCTCGAACGATCAGACAATTCGTGTGTGGGAGTCCACGACAGGAGAGCTCGTAGCAGGCCCGTTCCAAGGACACACCTCTTATGTCACGTCTGTCGCGTTCTCATCTGATGGTCACCGCATCGCCTCAGCCTCTTGGGATCAGACGATTCGTGTATGGGAGGCCACTATGGGAGAGCTCGTAGCAGGCCCATTCCAAGGACACACCTCTCATGTCACGTCTGTCGTGTTCTCACCTGACGGTAAGCGCATTGCCTCTGTCACGCCTAAGTCCTAAGCGTGTCCACAAGTCTAGCAAGGACTCGATACGTCCTCTGACTTGTCTTGGTCTGTTCCAAGCGAGGTCAAGCAATGAGCTTGAGGAGCAAGGTTGCACACGTTGAGAGGGAAGACTTAGAAAAGTATATCCACGAGGAGAACAGACCTAAGGCTACCTAGAGACGTCACAAGTCCTTAAGTAGTCTACAGTACGTCCACTGGCGCTCCTGAGGCCCTTCCAGTACGTTCCACTGCCTTCCATAGGCCTGTCCCATGATCCAGTATCTGTCGAGTCATATAACTGTATCCAGTATAGTACAGAGGCCTACCGAGGCCTTCGAGTCACGAGACAAGGGTGCGCGTCATAGTCCGGTAAGTGGGGTACGAAGATAGAGGGCCTAGAGCCCTTACTGAGCAATAACGGGTCCATAAGATAAGTACCATAGGTAAGAGGGGTCAGAAGTCCATCAGCATGTAGGTAACAAGATAGCCCTCCGGATGCAAGGGTTACAACGTGTCTGGGAAAGAAAGAATAGTTCGTGGAATGTAGGCAACGTGACATTACCCCCTTCTTAGGTGCGACGCTCCGAGTCGCTACGGTAAGAGTGGAGAGACCGGCTGGAGGTGGGGGAAGAGGACAACGGGTCACTTACTTCCTGCATCTCCCACAGTTGTTCTTTGCGTGGCTTGGTGGGACGTCCCGCGGCGTCGAGGCAGGTGAGGAACATCCTCCTAGCATGGTCGTTCGCTTCTGCCGATCTCAACTTCCTCCTTCCCGCCTCCTTCAAGTGTGGGTATAACTTGGCGTAGGCGTGTGTCGATTTGAGCCTGTTGAGGGAGTCTTTCATCCTCTCCTTCCTGACCGCCACCTGGGAGTGTGCTACCAAAGCCTTGTTGGCAGCAATGCGGGCTTGACGACGCCAGTACCTCTCTTCCTCCATGGCTAGTCCATAACCTTCCGATGCCTCCCTGAACCAGACGACTTCTCCCCTGAGGTAGGGGTCTTTCTGCATTTTCAAGGCCTGGTCGATGAAGAACTGGTGACTGTCGCGGCCACGTTCCCCTTCGAAGAGTCGTTGCTGGTGCGCGGTGATGGCTGGGCCTGGTTCTGCTTCGGCTGTGGCGTGGATGGGAGTCCTCCAGATAGGGTGGCCAGCCCCCATGGTGAGTCGAAGGTGGGGTGCGTTGTGCGTGAAGTCGAGGGCAATGTACTCGGCGGGGCATAGAGCCCCTGACGAGTCGGGGATGAGTCGGGTGCAGTAGGACGGGTTGTGGACGCTGTTGGTGAGGAATGGGCGCTGAGGGTGGTCTCTGGTGTGATTGAGGCGTAGAGGGAGTGTCCCGGGGGTGTCTAGCTTTAAGGCATCCTGTGCCGGTGGTGTGGTGGGCTCGTCTTCGTCTTCGACTTCCATGGAGAGATCGATGACGACCGTGTTTCCTGTGGTTGGGGGTGGGGGTGTAGGGTGCGGTGTTTTAATCCGCGGAGGGATAGGGATAGGGGCAGGGGAAGGGGACCGCTCCGGGGACTTGGGTGAGTACTCTTCGTCACTCCAATAGACGGCTGGAGTCTTCTGGGCTTCGCAACGCCTCCTGACTTCGTTCTTCAGCTCACTGATCCTGTATTCGATGTCGTTCTGGGTCAGCGTCTCTATGTCCCCTACTATGCTCTGTCGAATGGCCGGGAGGTGTCTTCCGTAGGATCTGTGACCATCCCATCTTCTGGAGGCCATCTCAGCTCTAAGGATACCGACCTCCTTGTCTCTGGTGGACTGGGAGGTGTCGCTGTCGTCTCTGAGTGCCTGGATGATGCTATTGAGGTGGACGTCGAGGGTGTGAAAGGATAAGGATGGGGGAGTCCACGCTGGGCTTCCCCAGGGCTTGGCAGGTCGAAGATTGTCCTGTACATGGGTTTGTGGGATCTGGGGAGAGGGAGGAGACGCGTCACCGCTTGGCTGTCCTCTATCCGTCTCCATGACGGGTACTCTTCCTCTGGCATTACTCTCAGTCCCCACGGTGTGCCTATAAAGATCTTGGATCGCTTTGGTGGAGATGGTGAGGAC
>QLPC01012149.1:0-14953 GCA_003314055.1 Lactifluus hygrophoroides
TCGTGGTAGTTCCTTTGACACTGGGGTCAACACCAACTCTGAGTTTCATTATGTCCGCGAGGCGGATGACGACATAATATATACTCATAATAGAGTATAGTTCTTATGGTTGGCAGGTGGAAGACTGAATATATAAGAATTTCTGGATACTCATCGAGTAGTCAGAGGCGCATGTCAGGGTGGTGAGATTCCCAACGGTCCAGAGCACCCAGCCGGCACCACATTGGCAGAGAACATTTCTTAGGGATATCGCGAGGTCTAGTCCATCTGCAACGGACTCTTTGTCTCAGGATGGAGCAAGGGCTAGGCTAACTACGGATGCCAACATCCGAGCTGGAGAAACAAAGACATCTTGAACACTGGAGATGACATGGCAACAAGTGTGTGGCATACTCAAGGCTGCTGACAAGGCAAAACCCGAGTTTTCGGCCATTGATGCCGTTACACACTGACATTGGCATGTACACGAGGGAAATTAGGAAGGCGACATCATAATGCCAGTGCCATCGGGATGTGTGGTGGCTATATCGAGTCACATTGACGGCCCCACGCTGGAATGCAGGCAGGTGGTCTTGGCCACGGGGACCGGGAGGTTGATCCGGTTCGATATCGCCGCCAAAATTAAGTTATCACTCACAAAGATTTCATCTCCTCTTTGACACCAGCTACTATCATTTGTGGGGCATTCTACACATTCTGGTCATTCATAGACTTTGATCCTCGAGGCACGAGAAATAGCTCATATGTAAAATGAGATGCCATCGAGAAGGAGGGGGGGAGAAGAAAAGGAGAAGGAGAAGAGATACAAAGGAGGAAAAAAGGTATAAAGACGGGAGTACCATATATACGAAAAGGGGTAGATATCGAGGCACAAAGCCTACTAATGGCGCAGGCTCTCATACATGGCCGCAAAATGAGCAGAAGCGGTACAAGCACGGGGGCGGTCGAGAATGGGAAGGGAGAGCGAATGAAGGAAGGAGTAGGAGAGCAGATTGTATCGAGGCGAGATGGAAAGGGAATAGATCGGCAGGGATAAGAAAAAAAAGGGACACAAAATGAGCACAATTCAGTTCGTACACCAATGCTTGACCGTGCTCACCCGCCCCGATAATGCCCGTACGGCGGGTATCAGCGAGGAAACAAGAGAAGGCGCACGAGGATGGGTGAACGAGCTTTGACAACGACTGGAGCAGTAGGAACCCTAAGTGGAGTCAAGGAGGGTTTTTAGAGATGAAAAGGGGGCAGAACCGGTAGAGGCACGAAGAAACTTCGAGGACAACGGATGCTCGGACTCCCTGAGATTGTCCGGCCTCTTTCGAGGCTGTAAGGTAGTTTTTATGGTAGGGCTTGTCGGTGAACCAATCGCCATAAAGTCCGAAAAACCGATGGGAATATAGCTTCGTAAGGCGAGGTTGGTATCGAAAAATTTCAGAGCAATAACGCGGGCTCTCTTGGTGGGTATCGACCGATCAACTCCTGAGGGTGACCGCTGACATCGGCCGAAGGGGAAAACATGCTACAGACGACGGTGTTCAACGAGCGCAATCGTCACTAAGCCATGGACGACAACGAGGGGCGGGTGGTAAGTAAGGTGATATGCAAAATCTATAGTATCAAAATTGTCAATAATCAAGAGAAAGGGTACGGCGTACCGTGTTCAAAGGGAGGCTAATACGAACTTGTCTTCGAACCCCAGACTTGAGATTGCACCGGCGCGGGGTAATGATGTAGTCAGGTTCAGGTTGCGATTTGTGAGACTGGGCTCAGCTATGTGATGTTAGGCGTCGCGGGCGCTCCGAGTTGCTTGGTTCTGAGGCCAGCCATGCTCACCTTACTGGATACGAGGAAGAGACGTCAGAGAAACGAGCCATATGGACAGTAGATCTGGATGTTGTCAAGAATGTGGAAAACCCTACGCGAACGCCACAACTGGCCGTTTCTTGAGCTGCGGGGGGGCTGTGATGAAGGAGCTTGAAATGAAAGAGAAACAGCTGGTCACAGAAAGCAAAGATATTATTGGAACGGAACTTGCCGGACCTCGATGTGTCAACGGTGGCCAACTTACGCAGAACCATTGTTAAAGTAAAGGGAACAGAGCCAAAGCCTGAGAGCACCATCTGTGGACAAGCACAGAGTCCGCGATGGCTGGGCTCAAGCAGAGCGATGGTGGCGAGTCAACTTGGGACCCGCGCGGGAGCAAGCGAGCCGTGTGAAGTGAGTCCCGACACTCTTACCTTACTTCATCAGGAAAACTAAAATTATCTTAATGTTGCTTAAAGGCTCTTAGAGGCCTTTAAGCGTCGGTTTAAGGAGACGTTAAGCAGGTTTATTTAGGTCAGGTTTTTCTCTTATTAAGACGATCCATTTCCTTACTTGTTCTTATAGTGTCAAATTAAGGAGAATCCGAAAACTAATCAATTGATGACTATCAAAGTCAGAATAAGGAGCAGGTCAAAATTCATTCTCAAGCTGAAGTTTAAGGGATTCAAGGAGAATATCAAAGTAAGGAATGGTTGACGCAAACAAAGCGGTTCAAGGTGTGTGTGGCAAGGGAAGGTTTAAGGGATTCAAGGGAGTCGTGAAAGTAAGACAAAGGTTCAGCATAGAGCTAAGGAAGCATCAAAACAATCCAAGGAGATTGGCAAGAAAGATGAGCGAAGATCGAGTGACATGAAACCGTCGAAATGGGTAGAATAGCGATGTTGGCTCAAAAACATACAGCCAAGGGGTATAGCAATTGTAGGTGGAGGTGTCATCGTTCATCGGCACCACAGCGAAGTGCTTGAGTTAATTCTAAATGCTGAGATTAGGGACATCCAAGGGAATGAGGATTCACTTACATTCCTCACTACCATCACTGCTTTCGTCATCGCACAAATTGACAAGGTTTGCACGCATATCATTGGGATCGATTTCGGTGGTGAGATGATGGTCTGAAAGCTTTTGGGTGCTGGGATCCGAGAACGATGCTGATATATCCATAATCTCCAAAAATCGTTTCGGTGTAAGCTGGCGAGCCGATGTTTCATATCCGTGGGTGGCTGCACCCCAGTTAGTTTCATTGAAAGCGGTGGTGGTAGTCGACATTCTCCCTGTCGCCTTGTTGAGTGATGGTTTGAAGGAAATAGCTTTGTTGTATCGGCTGGCTTGCAAGGCTTTGATGGTAATTACACCGGTCGCCCATAGTTTAAACGCCCTTTCAACCTTTTGTGTAGTCAGTAACAATGCGCAGATTGGTCAGACACCAGGACATACCGCAGCGGCTGCTAAGGCAAGACCTGAGTATGGGAGATTTTTGGCTGCTTTTGGATCCCCTAAATCTTTGACATGGCGTGAGCCAGCAATAGCCGAGAAATGAACTGCAAATGTTTTGACAATGAGAACCCCCTTGAAAGGTCCTTTCCATTTCTGGTAGATATGCAAAAATGCGTTAGCAATCAACTATTACCCTGAAGCTGACGTACTTTTGGTTTTGGGGATGTAGTATTCTTGTAGAGGAAGCGGAGCGTTTTGATGGCATCATTAGCAAACTCTGCGCGACTTTCGTCGGTCCTAAACAAATCGGACTGAGATTCAAAAAAGGAGTTCACAACACCAAGCGCCGTTGATCCAAAATGGCTGCGCCAGGTATCTGACATCCGTTGCATGGTCTGTGGGTGGGATATCACGAGGATGGCTGAAAAATGCAGAGCGGCGACGTACGACTTGGAAAACAGAATCGTTCACCTTGATCTCATGCAGCACAGTGAAGCCGTAGATAGCATCCCAGATTTTTTGAAGTGAAGGGACGATATCCTTATCGCTAATCTTCCAAGCATCGTGCAAGGTGGCGATGTACCAGACTACTGTGGGAACAAAGTGCTGTCGGAATCTGTCGCTGTGTTGCGAGCCATTTGGCAGATCGGAATTATTGGCACGAGAAGATCGGGATCTCCTCCTAACTTCTGTAGTGCTCTGGTCAGGAACGTCGTCTTCAATGTCCTAAGATGTACATGAGGTTTAATAAGGGGTTTAAGCTTTAAGATTTAAAAATTCGACACATTACAGCTTCTTTCTTTGAGACATCACTGACGTCTTCGGGAACTCCGACCTTGGCGGCGGCCTGTGTACGTTGTTGCGATTGGCAATGCGGTCGGTGCGACGAGCGCGGACTGATCGTGCAAGTACGTACATTACATATAGATATTTGATTAGATATTAGTATAGAGACTCGCATCTAGAACAGCAGGCCGTAAGGCCAGTATATCAATTCGTTACGCGTTAGGCTACAGCTTGCTCCACTATACCAAACATTCGTTCTAACCCACATAGATAACATCCCCTTGTTCCCCCAATCGTTTACCACTTAGCAGAGTAGTATAAATACCTCAGACCTTCGTAGTTAACACCTCAGTTCTCGTGCTTACAGTGCGCGCAGATAACTGAGGTAAGCTTCATACATCACACTCATTATATTGAACCTGTACTTACTGAAGTAGATTACATTGCTTCGTCCTTTGTGCAGGTGAATACAGACCTAGTTCTCGTGCTTACAGTGCGCGCAGATAACTGAGATTACATTGCTTCGTCCTTTGTGCAGGACAATCTCGCGCGCTCTACTCGAACTCACAATCTTATCTATATCGCTTCCCATAACGCTTACATACGTGTCGTTTGAGAAAGGTATCAAGTAGATAAAAGTTTGAAACCTTACCACATAATTCTGGCATTTTTTCGCAACTTCAGTTATTTCGTTGGGGTCAACTACTTTGATCTTGACAACGCCCTTGAATATACATAAGAACTGAGAGGGATATAAAAGAATTGAAACATACGGTGCTTGTCAGTCGTTTTTTGCCTTTGGGGGGGCTATTGATAGCAAATTGGCGTTCTGGCCCGTTGAGTTCCTCGTTGTCGGAGATGCCCCCAATTTGGACATCCATTTGTTCAACCGCAGCCACGGTTTTTTTTTGGGTTGAGGTGCCAAAGGTCTTCGACGATTGGGATCCAACAGCGTTAGTGGCGGAGGTCTCCCTCAGTGAAGCTATGCTCAGAGGCTTAGATGCTGGTTCGGCCGCAACCCACCCATTGATGAGATCAGAGTAGTTAGGGACCCCTTTCTTGCCTTTCCTAGTTTTCGTTTAAGGTCAGGGGACATAACAAGAAATGAAATTAATGAAAGGACGAACACATTGTTGATGACTTGAACCTTATCAGACACGTTTACTTTATCGTTTCCATCGAAGCTGCCCTTTCTATCGCCATGCGTGACTTCACCATTCCTTGCGTTGGGTTGTTCGGATTCTTTCTCATCACCTTTCTCTTTGTCCCCCCGACTAGCTTTACGAACCTGGTCGACAGCGTCACACATCGACACCTTTATCTTCTTGGCTGGCCTGGTGTCTCCTGGATCGGTGTCGCCACCCCCTTCACTAGGCTGAATGGAACTGGCATCACTTGTGGGATCTATTTGCATACATTCCTCTGAGTCACTGGCAGGAGTCATATCAATATAGGTTTCAGTGTGCTGAAGGCGCTTTCGTAGCTGGGGGCACGGACGCTGAAGGCAAGGGGTGACATCAATGCTGTTGTCCTCTGCCAACTTCTTTTCAAAGTCAGCAAAATTCTGGATCTTTCGTCGCTGGGGGCGTGAACGCTGAGGGCGAGGGGTGACGTCCATGCTGTCATCCTCTGCCAACTTCTCTTCAAGGTCAGCAATCGTCTGGACCTTGGCCTTCTTTGCTTCCTCAGCCTCAGCAGCTTTCACCACCTTAGCTGCGTCATCAGCCTGTTTCTTAGCACTGGTACATTTTTTTCTAACTGGAGCCGCTGCCCCAGCTGTCCAACCTGGATGTTTGTTGTTTGTTGCTCGAGTAGCCATCGTCTTTTTTGGAGGAGCTGCAGCTTTGGACTTTCTAGCGGGCATTGTGAAGGTGGGTTGTTATGTTGAAAGGTGGGATATGGTTGACGTGGCAGTTGACAGACGTTGCCTGGGTTTTAACGCCTTTGAAATGAAATCTGGAGCTAGTTCACCCCTTTTTCATGCTCCCCAACCGGAATCTTCGAGTCCACACCACACATTCTAATGTCACCGACTCTCCTCATTTACTATGCCCCTCTGATAGCTGTCACCGGTGGTTTCACAGTGTGTCGGGGCTCAAGAAACATGTGCGATTGCAGCACCCTCTAAATGGCCCCAGCGAGTCCTCTACCTCTCCTTTGGAGCCTGTCTCTGCACCACGTACACACACTCCGTCAGGCGTGTCAGGACCTCATGATTCCAGCCCCCATGGTTCACTGGGATATTACAACCCGACGTCATCGCCACCTCCTCGTACACCTTCGCCCATTGATGCAGAATTTCCTCTGTGCCCTCACAGCCCATATCTACCCGCTTCCCCCATTCCTTTTAATTACGAACATTTCAACGATCATGGGTATTATTTGGATGAGGAGAACAGCTCAGGTGGCTCATCCTCACCACCAAGATTACCGCCCCCATACCATGACCATAATGAAGATAATGCAGCACCTACAAGAAACTCTCATCAATTCCTCAATGGTGCGTAATATAATTTTCACTTGACATGTTTTCCTGATGAAGCTTTTGAACAGGTACACCATGCGACCGAGATGGACAAAGCATCCCTGAGGGCTCACCTCCGCCACCTCCAGATTATGATTTAGATCCCAACAACTGGGCTCCATATGAAAATCGGACGCAGTTCGAGGCTGCTGACTTTCTATTCTCCCGGGAACAGATGTCCGGACCTAATATTGATACATTACTCAAGCTGTGGGCTGCTACTTTGGCGCCTTACAGCGATGTTCCTCCGTTTGATTCACACAAGGACATGTATGCTAAAATTAGGGAATATCACGGGTGCGGGTAAACCCGCGGTTTTTCAGGCATGGGTTTGACAGGTACGGGTACGGGTCCGGAAATTCCAGACCCGAGTCACACTGTGACCCGTCACTGCGGTTTTACGGGTTTTCACAGGTATACCTTTCTTCGCGGAAATTGGCCGGTCCGGTCCGGTCCGGACTCCTGCCTTATTAGGACGCTCAGAAACTTAGACTCTACCGTGGTGATTTCGATCGGACGAAGCCGAAAATCGAAGCGGAGTAAGTTCCACTTTCTTTCTTTTTACTTTTCTTTTCCACTTTCTCACAGCACTGCCGCTGCCGCCACCTTCTACTGCGACACCACAACACGACAGTGACAACAACAACGTGACAAGGACGACGACAAAGCGACGACGCGACACAACAAAGCGACAACGACACAACGCGACAACGACACGGTGATACGACGACGACACAACACGACGACGACACGGTGATACGACGACGACACAACACGACGACGACACGACGATGCGACGGACGACAACGACGCAGCGACTGCATGACGACGTGACACGGCGATGCGACGACGACGGCGCAACGACTGCGCGACGACGCGACACGATGATGGGACAACAACGACCCAACGACGGCGCAACGACGACACAACGCAACGACGACACAACAATGCGACGACGACGACGCAACACGACAATGCGACGACGACAATGCAACGCGACAATGCGACGACGACGGCGCAACGACGACGCAATGACGCCACGACGGCGCAACGGCAACACAACGCGACGACGACTACGACTACGACTACGACTACGACTACGACTACGATGACGACTATGACAATGATGCAACGACTGCGCGACAACGACGGCGCAATGACGGCGCGACGACGCAACGATGTGACAACGACGGCGGCGGCGGGTTTTGTATTTTACTACAGTAGTGTACATCTTTTTTTGTATTCACACAGCAAGATATGATTATATTTTACTGTTTGCACAAATGAGAAAACAAGTAGATAGATAATTATACTGTGATACTGCGGTGTCTAAGCCAAACCCCGGGTTTGACCCGCAACCCATGTACACCACACTCGTGCGGGTACGGTGTGACGGGTGATGGGTACGGTGTGACAAAAAGTCACCCGAGGGTTACCCGTGATAGGCCCTAGCTAAAATTGACTCAACGCAGCTTGGTGATGCCTGATGGGAGTCGTTCAGCATCAAGTACGGTGGCGCCCAGCCAGATCGTGATGTCCCTGATTGGATGACGGCCGAGAACGACATCTGGTTCCGCGATCCCCTCACCCTTGTCCGCAATATGCTGTCCAATCCCAACTTCCAGGGTGAGTTTGACTATGCACCTTTTCAAGAATATGACCAGGAGGGCCACCATCGATTTTGAGACTTGATGTCAGGTAATTGGGCTTGGAAGCAATGTGTGCACCGTTCTATTACTTGTACTAAGAAATTGATCTAATGTATGCATTTAGGATCTAATTGCTGAAGATCCCAACGCTCATGGCTCGGTCTTTGTCCCTATTGTGCTCGGCAGTGATAGGACTACGGTTTCGGTTGCTACAGGTAACAATGAATATTATCCAGTATACTTATCCATCAGCAACATTCAAAACAATGTGCGACGCGCTCATAGAAATGGTGTTGTTCTTCTCGCATTTCTAGCAATCCCCAAAGGTGCGTTTTCAAATGCATGCTAGTATGCAATACGTTTAACGTGACTACCCAGCTACGAAAAAACACGTAGATAATGTTCAGTTCAGAAAATTTCAGCGACAGCTCTTCCATTCATCACTATCGCGTATCCTACAGTCCTTGAAGCCAGGAATGACAACACCTGACATAGTGCGCTGTCCTGATGGACACTTCAGGCGGGCTGTGTATGGTATAGGCCCTTATATCGCGGACTACCCAGAGCAGTGCCTTCTTGCTTGCATTGTACAAGGGTGGTGCCCCAAGTTTGTTTTCATTTCCATCTTTATTCCCATTGCTTATATCTAACCAGGTGCACAGCAAGAGCGGATAATCTAGAGGGCCCATCTATACTACATCATTGTGAACATACCGAATTGCTAGTAGAATCCTTTGAGCTGGGGGCTTTATGGGACGACTATGGCATCGTGGGTGATATCGTTGTATGTATTCTCATGTTCTTCTGTCTCAGATCATAGTACCACTGGACTATGCCACTCCTACTTATTCCAACTTGGCCGATACGAGTGCTATGCATGACTCTGAATTATTCAGACACTTTCGGTCGCTTAGGCTCTGATCCGTGAACATCCGCTGTCAGCTTGTGCTAGTTAGGTCCCTGAGTGTGGAGGTAGCTATTGGGTCCTAGGAACGCGTCCTTCTGACTTCAACAGGATACTGACACACCGACATTTTTGTTAGCCCTTTACCAATGATTTTCCCCGTGCAGATATTCATGAGCTCTTGTCTCCTGATATCCTTCGCCAGTTGATAAAAGGAACATTTAAGGACCATCTTGTCATGTGGGTCGAGGAGTATATAGAGGATCATTATGGAGGAAAACGCGCAAAGGAAGTTTTAGATGATATCGATAAATGGTACGTGCCAAATTCGCTGATATATGATAGTGTTGACTAGTTTTTTCAGAATTGCAATTGCCGCCCCATTCGCCGGACTTTGACGATTTCCCCAAGGGTGGGGGTTCAAGCAATGGACCGGTGACGACTCCAAGGCGTTAATGAAGGTTTGTCCTCAAATTTCGTATTGTTCCTTGTGGTACTCATGGTTTATCTACAGCTTTATCTACCTGCAATATTAGGTCACGTTCCGACAGAAATGGTGCAGGCAATCCACGCATTTCTCGAGTTCTGTTACCTTGTTCACCAGAATGTTCTAGATTCAGCATCTCTTCGGCAATTGGAGGGCGCTCTCTCACGTTTTCATGAACATCGAATGATATTTCAAGAATGTGGAGTTCGCCCCACCGGATTCTCTCTGCCCCGCCAACATTCATTGGTTCACTATTTGCATATGATCCGAGAATTTGGAGCCCCTAATGGCTTATGTTCCTCTATCACAGAGTCGAAGCATATCAAAGCGGTCAAGGAGCCATGGCGACGCTCAAATCGATTTGAAGCCCTTGGACAAATGTTATTGACCAATCAGCGACTTGACAAACTTTCAGCGTCTCGTTCCAACTTCAAAGCAAGAGGCATGCTGGAAGGTGATGTTTTACAGGCCGTAATAACGCCTACGCTCGAAGGTGGTAGATTATATTTCATTTTTCCATATTTATAACAAAGCTCACTGTGTTTGAAGAACCACAAGCGCTGATCCCCAATAATGACCGTGGTCAGGATGGCTATGATATTGATGGAAGTGACGTTCCCGGACCACGAACCATGGCGTTTACCCAGTTGGGGACGGTCACTAGTACGTAATTCATTAATGTAGTGTTCAGTCACCTGTTGACACTGTTCTTCTAGGCAGAAGACAAACGGATACTGCTATCGCAGCAAAGTATGGTCGGCCACATCTTCCACAACTCATCCGTAGATTCCTATATGACCAGCTCCACGGTCATTCGCCACCACCAAATATCAATCTCCCTGAATTTCACGAAAAAATTTGTATTCATGGGTCTGCTGTCGCAACGTTTCATGCTCCCAGTGATCCCAGCGGCATTGGTGGGATGCGACGTGAGCGGATCCAAGCCGTTCCCACTTGGCGCAAAGGCCCTGGCCGGTATGACTGTGTATTTGTGGTAACTGATGAATCACAGAGAGGGATGGAAGGCCTCGAGATTGCTTGCGTTCAGCTCCTCTTGTCATTTCCTTATCGTGATACCGCATACCAATGTGCGCTGGTCCACTGGTACTCTCGCATTGATGATAAACCCAACGAGGAGACAGGAATGTGGATTGTGGAGCCGGATTTCAGCGACGATGGCACACCTTTCGAAGAGATTGTCCATATTGACTCCATCGTGCGAGCTGCACATCTTGTTGCAGTTTATGGAGAAGCATTTGTCCTTCGACATTTGACTCTCCATGATTCGCTGGACTCCTTTGATTCATATTATGTCAACAAATATGTAGATCACCATGCTTTTGAAATTGCATTTTGACTATTTTGTTTTCATACAACGCTCAGGCTTGCGGCGTTTAGATTTACATTTTTCTCATTGGCACTCCATCCTGACACGCCCACCTCCCTTAGAATTCATTTATTACCATTCAATGCACCACCGATTTTCCCTTATGTTTCCCGTTTATTTTTCCATTGTTTGCAGAGGGTAAACTTACCTTCAACCCTGATCTAGATTTGCCTCTTGCCACCCCATTGGCTGCCTGTTGTGTTGTGTGACATATACACCTCCATAGAAACTGAAAACGACACTGTCCCCTTGGCATTCACCCCTACCACGGTCCTTGGCAACGAAGGATACTGGGAAGGGCCCCACTGCGGTTAGGTTCGCCGCGCAGCAGGTGCCCAGGCTTCTACTCTGTTCTTCTGGCAACTCCTCAACTTCTTCGTGATGCTGGCTGCCTCAACCTAGATTTCACTCCCTCCCCTCCCCTCTTCCCTCGATGAGCATTTGTAGTGTCTCCTATGCTCGTGTCAAAACTCAGGACCGCTGCTATTTCAACAAGGCCTGGGTAAAACTGTTGGAAGTTCTGCCTCGTGAACCGGGCCGCTGTGAACACGCTCTCGGGGTCGCCCTAGAGTGGAGATTATGGGTAGGTAAAGTGCTGGGGGCTTCATCAGCCTCGTTCAGTGGCCAAGCCATTGTCAGGTGTAGAGGCGAAGGCGATTTGTTCCTACAGTCGAGTGCAAGACTGCTGAAGTCTTTGAAACAAAGGGATTTGGATCTTAGGCCACCAACATCCCTCCCCTTTGACGCTCATCATGAGCATGAGCTCTTCAGAAGAGAATTATGATATTGACAATATATCAGACGATCAATCTGAGGGCTACTCTCCTGTAGCGAAAAAGACAGTGTGTTCATCGCATCAGCTTACCTGTCCTCATAACTTAGCGCCTGATCCTGTTTAGACCAAAGCCCCAGCTAAACCTCCTGCCAAACCGAAGCAGAAAGCCCCTGCGAAGTAGAAACCAGCGCCAAAGCGCATTTTAGTGGACATGGACAAGAACGCAGAAGAAACCTTTCTACTGGACAAAAAGGATGGTTCAGGTCCATCAGCGCCCCGGCCTGCACCCGGGCCCAAGAATAAGAAAAGCGCATTGGAGACTTATACTAAGGTCCACTTGCTCGATTTAGGCTTTGTATCATGACACGAGCTGATCATATCGCTTAGCTCTCCCAACTAGAACACATCCTTAAACGACCAGACTCGTACATCGGCAGTGTAGAGTTTGTAACGCAGAACATGTGGACATACGACTCGAAGACAAAGCGTATGGTACAGTGGGACATCGAGTATGTACCCAGCTTCTTCAAGATTGTAGACGATATTCTTGTCAATGCCTCTGACAATAAGGTATTTGTTCCCTACTACATAGTACCGTTTATGCACGATAATCATTTTCGCAGATTAACAACCCCAACATGGACAACCACATTGTGCCAGTAAAGTCGGCCGGAATAATGGGGTATCCGAAAGGTAATCCGGCGGTCAACGTGCTCCTGGGAGCATGCCTCAGGCAGCTGGCTTTGCATAGCCGACTAGGAAGCTTTTCTCATCCCCACTTGCACGACCCCACACTACAACCAGTCTATCCATGGTCAAACCCCTGCCCTGCAGCATCCCGCCGCAGGGATCGGGTGGGGGCAGACTCCCCCGATAGGACGTAAGACTGGTAGGTACCTTTGTGGACTCGGAAGGATCATGGTCGGGGTAGTGGTGAGCTGACAGGATTGGTTGGACAGGATGCGCTGCATCTGTCATGGACGCACACACTACCTCCTCAACTATCTCAAAGTTGCGTGTGACCTCTGCAACAAGTTCTATCATGGCAGTTGTGTCTTTTTCTCCATTGATAACAACAAGTACGACAACCGTTTCGTGTGCCCGCTCTGCTGCCTTCGGAGCTTTCACAGGCCCGAAACTACCGCTTCTGATTGCTTCCTTGCCCACCTCTAGCCATACTGTCCGGGCCCCTATCCTAGGAGACGGGCGACCGGCGGATGCGTCAAGTGGCCTCAGACTGCCCAAACATCCTCCCCATGCACATAGGCCACGTCCTATGCTGCTGCGCACATACAGTCCCCCACCTTCTAATACAGATTATCACTGAGTCAACAGCTCATCCACTGATGCACTCTTTGCATAAGGCACCGGAGATGTGTAGCTGCGCTCGAAGGAAGCCATTGACAACCAAATGTCCACTGGACTTCGACATTGTTTCACCTTCCCAACGGTCTCCCGATCAGTGTTGGTGCAAAAGTCCAATATGGATACGTCAGCGAGGCCTACTTTGCGACTGCAAGAATATGCTCAAGTCGTCGTGTTGAGTTTTATTCAGTAGTGGGAATATGGCACGGATGAGATGTACTCATACTAGGTATGTCTCATATTTCTTTTTGCGGACGTCACTGATGTCTTGTTACTTTATTAATAAGCCTCAATTCATAGTTTGTTTTTCTTATCCTGCTCTGCATTCATCATCGCCTGATGGATTCTGTGCTTAATTGACTTACAGTGCTAACAACCTTTCTTAACAAAAAACAGCGTTGAAAATTCGCCTTAATATTTACTCTTATAGAATTTTGAATGTGCTTAATGCTTAGTTAACTTAAACTGCTTGACTTGCGCCACATCTCTTACAGGCCAAGATACTTGGTGAGACTTAAGGCACTAAGCGGGTTTAATCGCGTGATAAGATCAATTAAGCATGTTACAGCGGTTTGCATAAATGTTGACACTGAGAAAAATTTTACGAAGTGATAATTTGTAACCCTAGCCTATGGCTTATAACTCGAACACGATACAACCCTCCCTTGCACTACGCATATACCCACCATGGCTCAGTATAAGGGAGTAAAATCAAGTAAAAGTTAAGCTTATTGTGCCAAAAAGACCTGCCCCCAAGGTTTTGCAACCAAAGGATGGAGTGGATGCACTGAAACTCCTACACCCGCACATGGATCCAAGGTTCATGAGAAATTCCGGGCAGATGCATATACTCGCACCCAGGCATTCCGATACATAAATGTGCAGGAGTTAAAGGATCTCGGGTATAAACCAGGTGAGATTATTGACTTCAAGGAAGCTATTTTGGAGTGGGCGGTTCCTATGTGATGTGTTTTGTTGTCTGTTCGCGTTTTTGTGTTCCCTATCATGATAATGCCCTAGAAGTACCGTGCATGTATGAAGTACCCAACTGCATCTAATGGTACTACAACTTCCATATACTCCATCAAGTCAAATAGCATACCATCGAACCCTCAACAACTATGTGAGATCATCAGCAAAAGGGGAAAAAGTAGGCATTGAGTTGTGACGAATACATGTGAACCAAAATATGAGACCTGTATCCCACTAAATCCAGATCTTTTGTACCAGAATGTATGTATATCCACTGATAAATATTCTGGGATTCTTTTCTCGAGATTGCCTGCTTAACGCAATCTTTTGAAGTGTTTTGGATTGTCGGGCCAACATTCCGTAGGCATGGATTTGCGGTTACATCCTGGCTAAGAGTTTGCCATTCTTTCCCAAGTTTGTGAAGAAATGGATATGAGCTAAAACATGAGATCTGTATCCCACAAAGTCCGATTTTTTTTGGACCAGAATGCATGTTCATCCAAGAAAAAACAATTGTGGCATTCTTGCCCCATTATGCACTGAGATTTACAATGTCTTGTAATATTTTGAATTGTCAGGCAGTTGTTCCATCAACTATGTATTCGCGTTTACATCTGGGCTAAGAGGTTGCCATTTTCCCCCAAGTTTGCGAGGAAATGGATTCTCTGTTTCGCGAACCAGAAATCCCGGCCCGGGCCTTCCGAACCTCCAAGCGATCCGCACTGCAATCTACTGAGACAAAATTTGAGTAATAAATTAAAACAAGGCATGGATTTGCAGTTACATCCTGGCTAAGAGTTTGCCATTCTTCCCCAAGTTTGCAAAGAAATGGATTCTCCGTTTCACAAA
>QLPC01012152.1:6704-58015 GCA_003314055.1 Lactifluus hygrophoroides
AGTAACATGGGTCACAAATTACATAATAATGTTCGGTTTACGATAAAGGTCTGTTTCCTTTTTTGGGTTATTTGTCATGACTTAAACGACCCGCGTGTCTTGGGCCGGGGCTGCGCAAATGACAGCTGTGTGGTCCTGCCACGCGAACAGTCTCCTTCCCTTCTACATCAACCATGAGCGGCGGTCTCAGTCCACCCAGCATCAAGCTTCCTGGCCTCTCTATACATACTGACACCAAGAATATGCATCAAAGACGTGGTCGAAGTGGCAGTTTTCTCAAAGTCGAACACGTCGACAGCTCAAATGAAGAAGCGCTCGATCAAGCTGCGTATGCCAACATCAATGCCGAGTGGGTCAACCGTAAAGGTACGTCCCTTACCACAACCGGCTGTTCCTATACCACATTTTGAGCTTTTCTTGCAAGGCGCATGGATGATCCACGTCGTGCTCATTGCCACCGGTAAAGTTATCATTGACACTCTGCCCGGCGTAACGCAGAACATCTCCTGGACAACCGTCAACCTAACCTATCTCGCCGTGCGTCACCCGTTCTCACCCGTCCTGCCATTGTCCTGCATATCTTTCTATTCACCTCACCACCTTCCAGTGCTCATACCTCATGTTTCACTGGGTGACTGGCATCCCATTCGGAAGCGAACTGCACGGAGGTGCATACGACGATCTCACGCTATGGGAACAAATCGATGGCGGCGCACAAAACACGCCCTCAAGAAAGTATCTCTTCTCCGTCCCTGTCGGGCTGTATGTTCTTTTCGTCCTTCCCTTCCCCATTCTGCTCACACGACATAAATCCAAAAATAGTTTCCTGCTTTCCACGCATTACACCAACTACAACCCATGGCTGTTCGCGGTCAACCTTTCAGCCCTTGTTCTCACCCTTGTACCCAAGCTCCCAATTGTACGTCCCGTTCAACCAATAGTTGCCCAGTGTGACCACTGCCACTTTGTTCGCTGAGATGCTGACGCACGGGCGTTTAACAACAGGCACATCGCCAACGCTTACGTATACTCCCCGAAAGCTCCTCGGGTCTCGCGACCCCGACGAGCAACGTTTCTGGGACCAGCACACCACCTGATAATTTTCGTGTACCACCTGAGCTTGGCTTAACGGAAGCACAGTTCCGTTGAGTTAAAGAAAAAAAAAACGGAGATACGGTCGTAAGGGCGGTACGATAGAGAGGGACGGGATCTTTCAAGCAAGTATGTCGCACTTGGCGGACGGCAATTTTTCCATTCGGTTGGCTTTTCTAAAGGTACATTATGTATTTTTCCCCAGCCCAACTCCTTCCGTTTATGGGGCCTCTATGCTGAGTCTCGTGCCATCCTCCACTGCTCTTGATCACGATACCCCTTTGAGGAGGTCTTGATATTGCAGTAGTCGTAATCTTTGAACTTGATGAGCGAAAGTTAGTGAAATGAAGTTTTACTTTGCTTACAGGTTCCGCAGCAGCATGAGAATCGTCACCTTCCCCACAGCGGGAATATATAACGACGCCTACAGGGGAAAAAAAAGCCATTGACCAACGGGGGTGATAAGAGATCGAGAAAGCGAACCTTTTCTCGCACGTCTGCCTCGAAATTCTTGTCTGCAGCTACGTTTACGCACACGCATCCGTCTTTCAACGCGGCCGTGGGGACCTTATATGTTGCGCTGGGCACAGCAGACACGACAACATCCGAAAGCGCAAGGCATCGCACGAGATCGAAATCGGGCGGAGCAGTGCGTACAACGTGGTGTGGATGGTACGCGCGCCGTTTGCCCGAGGCCGAGGATGACGAATTAGCGGCAGCAGCAGGACGCTTGGTGTATTCCTGTATCGAATCGATATCAACGGAAAATACGCGCGCGCCGTCGTTGGCTAAGAGCGCAGCTAGCGGACGCCCGACTACTTCTGATCTGCTCTGGAACATTAGGGGCACTGGTGCGGGGTAGAAAGACAGGCATTGCACGGTTACGGCGTTACCTGTTGATGACGGTTATGGTGCGGCCGTAGGCGCGGTCGCCGTAAGGTAGGAGCGCGTTGTAGACGCCGATGCGTTCGAGGGATTTCACGACGCCTAGGGGTGTACAGGGTAAGATCGACTTGACGGTTCCTGGAGGGGGTACATCGTCTTTGAGTGGTGCTGGAGCCTGAGCGAGCGATGGTGACGACGCGAGGAGGGATTTAGGCTCGAGGTATCGGATGCTGGGTCGTTCAAAGTTTGTACGTGTGTACAGCGGTGAAGAAAGCTGACGCACTTGTGATAGAGGTTATAGTGAAACTTGTAGTTGAGACCTTCGACGTCCTTGAAGGGCGAAACGATCTGCTGCAGATAGTGGTCCTGAAAAGGCAACGCGTTAAGTGCAGCCCGCGTACGCGTGTACGACTGGCAACTGCGCCGCAATAACAACGAGTAAGCCGCACCTGTTCCTTGCCAAAGATCGGGTAATACACCTAAAGGGTGTCGTTATCGCGCTTAAGATAAACACACTCCGATTCGATGAATGGAAGCAACGCACCATGATCCCATCAACAGCGTCATCCGCATTCGCCTCGATGATCGCTTCTTCGACCCCATCACCATCTACACCACCACCACCACCAACTTCCTTCGAGTCACCCCCGCCTCGCGCAGAACCAACCTCGCGCAACTCAAACTCGATACCCAGAGCCACGCACTGCTTGCGCGTAAACTCTGCATAGGACCGGCTAGGCGCGTTCGCGGTGGCGAGGATGCCGACGAGCTTGGGGATCCGGGTGCGCGAGAGGCTAGCGAGGCTCGCTTTGACTTCGGTGAGGAAGGGTCCGGCTATTGCGTCTGCTTTGAGTAGCACGCCCTTGGGTGGAGGTGCAGGCGTCGGGTCTGTATCTTCCATAGTTTCGTTTAACGTGCGGAACGACTCGAAGAGGGTTTGTAAAATCTATCAAGTGTCAGGTGAAGATTGGTTTGCTGGCTTTGAATAGATAAGATGTGAGATAAGATGAAGGTGTATGTCCTCCTGCGACTTGTGGTGAGCATTGGTGACACGGTGAAGGTAGCCCTCGTTGTCTAATGGTCATGACGTCAGACTTCTATTGACGGGCATCTGGAGGTTCCGGGTTCGAGTCCCGGCGGGGGTATTGGGAAACCTTTTTTAGTGCATTTCCTACTGCACCGATCGATCGATCGACTGATCGTGAAAATTAGCAAGTTAACAAATTTCCAGATAAATCAACATCATTCAACACTCTTCTACGATGCAAGTTGGGCAAACTTTTATCCATCTCGTGTCGCTGGCAGTAATCGAAAGTCCGCTCGGCGAAATGCGAAACACGCTTTCTCTGCCGACCAGCGCCCACGAAGTCACGATCAACTGAGTAATGTCCGCTTATCTCGCCGTTGCCCTCGATTCCTGCCTCCCCCATCAATGCCCATCATGTCTATTCCTCCACCAATGCCCACCATGTCTTCAGAGAAATGCACCAAGGCCATAGACCTTTCCCACCATCTCTCAGACTTTGCGCGCAGATATGCTACTTCTCCCCTCAAGGACCTTCAAAAGTATTGGGAAAAGAAGGATATGATTGTCTTCGCTGGCGGTCCGTTCGGCTTCACTGTACTTGACGTGGCTCACGCGGACACCTCTTGTCATTAATAGGTTTGCCAAGCCCAGATTATTTCCCTTTCACTTCCGTCTCTGCAGATGTCCTTCCCGTTGATGCTTTTCCAATCACTGCCCCGCCTGCCACTTCGACGTCCTCCCTTTTACCATTTGGTTGGCTCTGGCAGCTCTTTGGTGCCGCCAGCAAGGGAGACACGGCGCGTGTTGAGATCCCTCACAAACCACGACCGAGCGACGGTGGGCTCAACCTCTCCACTGCGCTACAGTATGGTCCTGCGATAGGCCTCGAACGCACCCGAGCGTTCATCCGCGAGTTCACAGAGCGCATATATGCGCCTGCGTACGATGATTGGGCCGTCATAGTTAACACGGGAAACACAGATGGGTGCAGCCTCTTCTATACATGTCTGTGTTCTTTAGCTGATTCTAGATGGCGACTTAGATGGAGTCGTATTGCCAAGATGCTGCTCAACCCAGGAGATACGTACCTTGTTGAGGATTGGACATATCCCTCTGCACGTGAGGCCGCGCGCCCGATTGATATTCGTCAGAAGGCTGTTCCTATGGATAGTCAAGGTATGCTCCCCGATGCTCTCAGAGCGATCCTTGCAGGGTGGAACGTTGAAAAGGATGGTCCAAGGTGCGCAGATTCCTCGATTTCATCTCATCAACACATTTACAGGTGGATACCAGGCCACGTGTTATCTACACGGTACCCGTCGGACAGAATCCGTGTGGCTTTGTATGTGCAGTATGCTACTGATGAAACCTTATCACCCTCACTCTGGCCATCAGAACATGGGACTCGAGCGTAAAAAGGCCATTTACGATGTTTGCGTCGAATATGGTGCGCGTTTAACGACCTTGGCGCTTTACTCTTGATGTTCAAGCCATTGGGCCCCCCAAGACTTGTTAATCGCGGAAGATGACCCGTATTATTTCCTCCAATTCAGCGAGTATGTACCGAAATCACGACGCAAGGCCGAGGGCGAGCCAATAGAAGGCGATGACGTTGCGCACTTCGTCGCAAGCCTCGTTCCTACTTTTCTGAAAGTGGATACCCAGGGACGTGTCATCCGCATGGACACCTTTTCCAAGGTACGTCATTCCGTTCTCCTCACTTCCCTTCACTTCCAACCGCAACTTGTAGACGATTGCTCCCGGTGCACGCCTTGGCTGGGTTACGTGCAACCCGCTCTTTGCAGAGCGATTGGAGCGTATTGGGGAAACGTCGACGCAGAGTCCTTGTGGACTCGGCCAGACGCTCGTCATGGGACTCATCGCGCAGTGGACTTTCGAAGGTTACATTCGCTGGTTACGTGGCTTGCGCAATCAATACAGTTACAGACGCGACTTTTTCATCGACTGCCTGGCAGAGGAGTTCGACCTCTTACCGGCTGCGGCATCTGCCGTAGGTGGCGGTGCATGGGCGGCCGACGATGATCGCACAATGGTGCTCTCAGCCTATCCGCGCGGCGGAAGCACGCACACTAAGGAGAAGGCTCGACCACTGTTGACATTTGCGCCTCCGACTGCGGGAATGTTCGTATGGGTGCAGCTGCACTTTGGGGACGTGCCGGACAAAACGGACGACGACGGCTCCGTGGTTACACCCGAGCGCCAGTTCTGGATTCGCCTTGCTGAGGCAGGCGTACTTGTCGCTCCTGGATGGATTTTCTTGCCCTTGGCAGCTAGCAACACGCCCCTGGTGGGTACGAAGAAGTCCGAGTCGGACCGTCAAATTGCCTATGTGCGTCTGAGTTTTACGCCGTCGGACGTGAGTGCTGCTTTCTCCTTCGTACTGCATACTCTCTTTTGCTGACGGAGTGAACATACGCAGATGGAGACGACGCGCCGAGGAATGAAGATCTTTGCGCAGACGCTCAAGGAGTTTTGTCACGTTTAAAGTTATTGACAGTAATTAGATGGGTTTCAATGATATATTCGGATGCTTCTGCTCTGCTATGCAGATGGCCAGGATACTGCGGTGATTGACAGTAGGTCTCCACTGGTGAAGTGAATGTCCTCGTAACCCAGAGGTGAGCCCAGACGCTAAGATAGGCATGTGCCCGGAGGTGATATCGAAGTAGTTTCTTCTGTTCTATGACTTGAGGTATACACTTCAGGGGTTAGTAGTACTAATCTCCGTCCCAGCAACCGAGACTCAGACATGTTGTACTCGCCATGGAGTGAACCACCACCCCACCTGACCTTGATTGGGCGCCTCACTGTACGGATCACATTGTACAGTATCACCGTGACCTGGCGTATTACCCCTTTCAGGTACGCACTTGTTCTTCATTCACTTCGCCTTCCCTGGTCACCCGCATCGTGACCCTCCGTTGGGCGCTGCCGCCTCGTGTTCAAGTTAATGTCAATGAAACCCCACATTCATCCACCCCACAATAAGGCAATCGAAATGGAGACTTTTGATACGGATGATATGTGTAGCACTGCCGGGGCGCCAAATATTACGGTGATACAGTACGGCAAGCAAAAATCAACTCTGACACCGGAAACTATTAATTTTACTAGAGAAATTTGTCGGAATAACTGTAGTTGTAATTTATTCAGTTGTGCCAGTGGGTGGCGCTTTATGGGTCGGCGCTTTCGGGCGTTGTCGCTCCACATATCGACGGTGTACAGCAGCGTCCCTGAGACCAAAACCCGTGTTTTATCCGCCTGGCGACGTTGCGTGGCGCAAAACTCGCCTCCTCCTGTCCAATTCCACTGTTGAACTCCCCCAAGTCCAGGCTCATGTACAGTACATGCCCACGTGCCGGATTCGATTCGGGGGCGTCGGACTCTCAAGTGTGCCTTTTGCCCTCGACCTCAAACAAAGATGCCCCTCGACAATCCTCGTGCGGCCGTACAGTATCGGCTTTTATTATTAGAAACTGCGGTGTCTAATTCCGATTTGCTACCTACCCGAGCTACTCCTACCAGTTAATTGGGGGTTTTTTTTTGCGGTTCCAGGGCATACTGTATGGCATGAGCTGGACACGTTTTTTTTAACTCAATTTGTCCACATGCCCCCTGCCCCAACCCTGGTGCCAGGTTGAGTGGCACACCCACGGACCTTGATAAAAAGTAACGTAGCTCTGGGCCCCGACCGTCGCTCTTCACTCTTTTCTTCTTTCTTCTCTCCTCCCTGACCGACCGACTTGCAACCGCCACCACCATGTCTCCCGTGCGTATGTTGTACTTGCCTGTGCTTACGTTCAGCTCATCTGCAGCAGGTCAACACGAAGGCGAGCCGCGTAGACTGTCTGGTGCTTGCAAAACTTGCTGAACAAGCTGAGCGGTGGGACGGTACGCATATGAACCTCCATCCACGATAGCCTTTTTTTCTCTAAATCCCAGCGTATCCTCGTTCTCGAAAGATGTCATCAAGCAGTTAAAGTCCATCATCGCGTACTCCGACGCGCATCTCACTATGGAAGAACGGAACTTGTTGTCCATCGCGTACAAGCACGTCACGGGCACCCTGCGTACGAGTTGGCGCACCGTTGAAGGCATCGAAAAGCAGGAGACGGCCAGCGGTCGCGCGACTCAGCGCGAGCAGGCACTTATTCGGCACCAACGCGAAAAGATTGAGCTGGAGCTTGCGGAGACGTGCAAGGATCTCCTCAATCTTCTAGACCAGTACCTGGTACCTGCCGCAGATCCTGGCGAGGAACGTGTTTTTTATTACAAAATGTGCGTCCTACCATCTATCTTGTCATTGTCTCGCGTGTCAGCTGAACGAAGGGCCGGATTTGTAGGCAGGGTGACTATTACCGGTACCTCGCAGAATTCGCACGACGGCAAGAGCGCGAACGTTCGGCGCAACTGGCGCTAGAAGCGTACAAGGCTTCGTATAAGCATGCTTTCAGCACATTGCCAGCGTGGCACCCGACGCGTCTTGGCGTGGCACTCAACTTTTCGGTTTTCTTCCATGATGTCCGCGGAAGTCCCGACCGTGCATGCCACCTGGCGAAGCATGCATTCGATGAGGCTGTCGGTGCTATGCACGCTACACCAGACCCTACGTTCCGCGATTCGTTAATGATCTTGCATTTGTTGAGAGATGATATCATCTTATGGTCCGCGGAAATGCTCCAGGATGGTACGTTCAGACGTTCTCTGATGATCCGAGGAGACGAATTTGACACGTCTTTATCTAGAGGGACGAGGGGAGCAGGCAGCTGAAAAGGTGTAATTTCTATATTCGTCGATCACCATGACGCTTTTTTTTTTTCGTTTTTCTTCTCATTATGTAGTTACTAATCAACATTGTCGAACTATGTAGCACCAGGGAGTTTTCTTTCTTTTTCATGGTTCTTTCTTTGTAGCCTGTTTGAAAAAAAATACGGATGAGATGATCGCGAGTCGTGTCTCGCCATCTCCCATTTCTGATCGCTTTCAGGGCGGTGTGTTATACAACCATTGGACGGGGCGGTGAATCAGGAGCCCTGGGTGTTGAACATGAACTAGGCGAACCAGGCGAATCTACTGTGGTGGCCTGGGCCTCATTCTGCGTCATGTATATGAGTACTGCGGATGATCTTCTTTCTGTTAGGTCCAGACTTACTGTAAAGTTACTCGAGTTGTAAGGATCGATCGTTCATTTTGTAACTGTCTTTCCTGGTTTTGCTAATAGTATGGGCGCCTGCCTGCCCAACAGGAATATGGCCCACTGCCAAAACTGTCACACGATCGTTTCGGCCACTTCTTTAGTTAGTCCCAATGAGCCCCACCGCCTCGCCCTCAGGCTGTCCTGCTATGATAGGCGATCACGAATTGCATTGGGCTCTTTTTCCGTTCGTCTAACATCCATCCCAAAGCCCTACCCACAACCACAGCCGACTTCCATTTTAATTAAGTGGAGTGGTGAGACGAAGCGAGGGAAGGGCTGCGGTGGATCGACACTGCGGCCGCATCCTAAGCCTGCGCCGATCGGGTAGGTCAAGGGCAAGCACGTACTCGTACTTGACCGTCTACGCAGGATGCTGTGGAGTAAGTATTTCGGGGTTATAAATTGTATACAGTACTGCGCCTTTGTGATACTAGTATCCGAGGTCTGAGACCAGGGTTCTGAATTTTACATTGGAAATTCCAAATATAACAATTGTGAAAGTATCGGTACCACTGACGCCGCAGCAATTCGTACTTTTGGGTCCGACGTCAGACCCTACCCGGCCATAATGACGAACTGGCGTAGCCAACTCCCATACAGTACGTGTGCAAGTGAGGCTCGCGTTCAACATGCATCGGCCACGTACGCTGTTCCTGTTGCCCAGGCACCGCCTCTCCCATGCCTCTGACTCGAACATCGTTTAGTTGGACAAGCACCGCTTTGCAATAGCAGTTAGCTGTCCATTACGTTTCCTCTCTACAACGGACACGTCAACCTGCAAATAGCCATTCGTGTCAGTTCCCCTGAGGCACGGACGTGACTCCTTCAAAAAGGCGAAGGCGATTCCTCAGGTTGCGTAGTAGTAGGCGGTTTCCTACTTACTTATCTCAGGGATATCCCATTTTCGGTCATCCCACATGTTGAGTCGAACTCGTGGAGTTGGCGCGGTCACTAGTACCTTCAAGATTGCTGTCGATGCCTTCGCGTTGTGGAAGGTGGTTTCTCCTCACTCGTAAGTTGTGTACGACAGATCTTTACACTGTGACGACGAGTTGACCAAACGTATGAAGGTCCGGGGCCGTTCGACTCCCCGTTGAGCTCCTCCAGAACATCTTCTTGCTTTTAGCAACAACCTACGTGTCAGATAGACACCATCATTCATCTCATCACCCTGAGTGGATCTCAGTAACGCATGTTTGCCGGTACTGGCGCTCCGCCGCGCTCGGTCTGCACGTACTTTGGACCTCGATCACACCCGGACTTTCCATCTCGTGGGCCCAAGCGATGATGGAGCGCTCCGCGCCACTCCCCGTCCACATCAACATCCGCATCAGCGCCTCATCCACAGATGGCATGCACCCGCTTGCCGCTTCCGAACTGCTCTTCGCCGCATCAAGGATACGCACCCTCCGGCTCGTCGGCCTCCGCACTGACATCCTCCGCGTCCTCGACCGCTTACGTAGCCCATCGCCACTTGAATCTCTCGATCTTTCCATCGTCGACAGCGGGCTACCCGTCGAGCTTCCAGAAGCGCTTTTCGGCGGCAAAGCGACCCACTTGCGACGTCTCACGTTCGCAACTGATATATGCATCCGCGCGCCACTCTGGCTACTTAAGGGCATCGCGGAATTCACGAGTGGTGCGGACGTAATGCTTCCAGAGATGTTGGAGGCACTCCGTTCGATGCCTATGCTTGAAGTCCTGCGAGTACAGCATTCTCGCGCGGTGTGGGAGGAGCCTGAGGGTCCTGGTCCCGCACCACCTCGCGTGGCGTTACCCAACCTCAAATTGATTTCCTTCCAGGATAGGTCCCCGCGCCGGTTCGTGGTGCTTTCCATGCGCATCGACGCACCGTCGACAGTGCGCCGGCACCTCTTCTGGCAATCATGGGCGGTGTCGAATTGGGATCGATGGACAAGCCTTTTCACGGCGATGCGAGGACTCGTTCCGTGCGGGGATGATGGGGACTTGAAAGTGGCGCGCGTTACTGGTGGCCCCACAAGGGGTTCTTTTACTACATGGACGAGGTCGGCCTCGGCTCCTGCTACCTGTACGTCAGCGGACGATGCGCTCTTCGTTTTCCAGATCGATTGGGCGAGGAGTCCCGTGGACCCGCATAGCGAAACCCTGCTCGAGCATTCGAGCCCATTTTTCCATCTGTCTACCCTGTGTGCGCAGCTGCGCTTGACGCGTGTGCAGACTCTTACCGTCGAGCCGGACGTAGCAGAGTTGAGTGATGGTGTGGGGACACCGATGTCGACAATGCACTGGGAATCGCTTCTTGGAGCGTTGCCATCTGTTCGGAGCCTACGACTCCATCGGGGTACATCATGTCTTCTCTCCTCAATTTCTGCCAATTCCATCCTTCCAAATCTTCAGAGGCTCTACGTCGTCCAGTGCACTGTGAGGTACACAGCTGAGCAGTCGGACGGCCTTATTCTCTCAAATCTCAAGAGACTTACTATGCGGGGATCTCCAAGCCCAGCTACCGTGGGTGGCGATATCCAGAATATGGGTGAGGAACTTGTTGGGCTGTTATGTAACCGCTATGACCTAGAGGTGATCCTGATTGGCTGCAGAGTGGATGCTGGCGCGTTGGAGGCTATGCGGAAGCGGGCTCAAGTAGGGATAGAAGATGAATGGATATATGTGTAACATAATTTGTAAAGGTTTCATCAGGCTTCCTATCGCCTACGCGTATGATATACGTATAGAATGTGTCTTCAACACCACTATACACACGTCCACACCCTATACATGGCACCATTCACGCGATCAGACCGCTATATACACTCCCGAGCTGGAACATAATGTTTCAAATCACTGTGTACCCCGTAGAAATCCGTGGAGTTCCCTATCTGATCAAGTGAAAGTGCTAAGTTCATATGGCCTTCGCACAGAGAAATTTAAACCACTCACAGGTGACATCAAAAAACTTGTCATCAACTAAGCTCCGAAGTGTACAAAGTTTACCCAGCGCTCCAGGCTCGCTCGCCCCTTTCTCCTCAGCATCTGCACAGCATCCCGAAGCGCTTTCGCCGACCTCTCATAATACGGCAGCGTTTGGTCCTCACCATGGAACATAAACTTGTAAAAATATTCTGCCAAATCCCGACCATCGATGTCCGACATGGCCCACATTGTCCCAACCACGCTCCGAAATCCACAGTATTGGACTGCAGCGGTGAGATGTAGCGACTCGTCTGCAATGCTCCCTATTGTCGGCTCCGCGGTGTGGCAAACAGAGAGCAGGGCGAATTCAGCATGAGGAAGTCGTGACCGCACGAGGTCAAGCAGTGTGAGATGACGTCCGTCACAAAGATAAAATGACGCATCAAATGGTTTTCCTGTCTCTAAGATCCCGTGAGATGCAAAGTGGGCAAATCGGTGATCTTGAAGACCTTTTATTGCCGTTTCTGATGTCGCGTCATCTAGGACGAGTATATCGATCGAGTGCCCTAAAACGCTCTTGATGGTATGAATTTCCTCAGTCACTCCAGGGAGACTCTTATCGGGCGATGCGATGACAAGTAACGAAGGTGGATCCGATGTGTGTACGTTAGCTTCACGGGACTTGATGAGTGCAGAGAGCGTCGGGGTATATGAAGATATATACACGTCAGAAAAGTACTTCTTAATCTTCCCATTTGATGGAATCGGGCCCATTGCATGAAGGGGAAGAGTGCAGAATACGGATGTTGGGCACCACCAGACTCGCGATTGTTCCGGAATGTTCAACTTGTGAAGCCTATTGAGGACCGGCTCGCCAACGAGCTGATAAAGTTCTTCGAGGGCAAAGTGTAAGGCACGCCGGTATTGAAGTGATTCCAAACAGTGTCTGTTTCGGGTGTCCAGTAGTCGATCTGCCAATCCGTTCGCTCTCTCGTAGAAATCGTTGGCGGTAGTGATAAGGGAAGGAGGGGAGTCGTGCAAGATGATGAGGATATCTGACCGGTATCTGCAGTGATTAACTACAATTACGGGTCCTCGTGCAGCGGCAGAGCGGAGATTGTAAAATGATGCAGCCCCCAAGAAGTTCTCAAAGCCTGGCAATCGTCGAACTTGTGAAATGAGCATGTCACGCTCGTCCACAAGCGTCCTGTACCTCTGAAGGAAACGGTTAAACAGATCTGCCCTTCCCTCATCTTCCACTGTGACCGAATAAATATCCCCACTCCCACCTGGGGGGATAGAGGTCATCAGAATTTCGAGGTCTTGATTGATGGCTGCGAGTTTGAACGCTAAGGTGGGGTCGGCTGTCGAAAGTTGGTCGATAGAAGTGCGAAGGCGACGCATTTCTGACCAAAGTAAGGCTCTGCCTTGCTCAAGCGTCTCGATCGCTTGCTCTAAGCGACCTGTTTCGATTTGATAGGATGCATAGTCTAATGGCAGTGTATTGGCACCTTGAATATCGACAAGGTGAGCATGCTGTGTATGGATGCTGGGCCCAAAAACAAGACAGGTTTGCATACACGACATAGCAGTCTCATATGCTGTCGAGAGGGAGGGATGCTGATGCGTTCGTGCGACGTCTACCCAGGAACATGCATGTTTCAGTCTGTCGGGTGGAATCGCATATTTGTTGTCGATACACATTCGAAGTAAGTTTATTGCTTCGTCCAAGTCCCTTTCGTGGCGAAGGAGCATCCAGCGTTGAATATAACATCTATACAGGACTTCAAGTGCGCGGTAGTCAGTGTGTCCTCGTATATCCAGCACTTTAAGCGTATTGCTGAGCAGCGAAGTTGAATTGTCAAAGAACGACGGCCCATGGTTGTGTTGGAGACCATGAAAGAAAGCCATACCCAAATTAAGAAGTCGATGCTCCATATAGAGATCATGCGGTGCTGAAGCCGCCTCTATCTGATGCCACTCAAGACCCTTTTTCAAGTCTAGTGTGTCGCCAGTATGAGCAAACTTGGCATAATACCAACCGCCGATAGCGTGAAGGTAGTTCGCATGGTCAGATGTTCCTGGAAGAGTTCCAGAGACTCGGAGAAGTCTCTCTAGATGATGAATTTGCTGCTCGATTGTCGTTATAGAACACGAAATTCGATCATCTTGTGTGGTATCCCACCGTACCGAGGCTTCGGCAGAGGTGCCTGTGAATGGAAGAGATGAATCGGGGGGCTGTGAACTAGGAAAAGTAGCTCTCTGAGGATCTTCCGTGAGATGAAAGTATCTTGAGCGTTTCTCGATAAGGTTTGCTAAATACTGGCTGAAAGTGGAATGGTCCTCGTCACCAGGGGAAGAGTAGGTGAGTGCCGTTCGAACGCGGGATATTGCATCCTCCACATATTCTGAAGTTGGATAAATGCCAGATCGAGATACAGAAAGCCTTGCCACCCCGAATAGTCCACAAATCCACTCTGGATTCGTCCCGTCTCCTTTGCGGGGATGACAGGTGACAAAACTGTCATACAAGTAAATTGCGTGGTCAAAATCTTTAATAGAACAATTTTGGAGGAAGCGAGTGACAAGAGTATTGGCCAGTGTCATGGAAACGCTGTGAGATTCTGGGGGGCACATGGGAACGACTTCATGCCTGCACTCGGCTCCTTCATCCAAGGTTTCTCCTAACCTGCTTCCAAGCACAGCGTCAACGGAATTGCATAAGATGTTCATGGTGTAGACTAGATCATCTCCAAATATTTTTGAGGCTACGAGTTTGCGACATAGGATGACCATCTCCTCAAGTTGGATGTTCTCTGTTTTACTACCAGCTGCCAATGTTACTTGTGTGTTTAATGCAGTAAGAAGCCCGATTGCAACTTTATTACGGGAGATATTGAACGATTCGAGGGTGACGCCCAAATTTCGGAGATGACGAAGGTACTGAATAACTGATGTTAGATCTTCGTGCTGTCCCGTACGCTCGAAGCGAATACAAAGAAGGCGTGCAAGTGTAAACAAATTCCATGCAATATGTTGATGGGTTTCAAAGTGAGGAGGGTGAAGAAGGATAGCCTCCGTGATGTGAGTAATGAGGTTATCGAGGTGATCATCTTGATTTGACCGTGACAACTCCAAGCGTTCGAGTCTTGCCAGAATCAGAACACGGAGATATCGATGGCGGCTTTCATGAGAATAGGGGTGGGAGGTGAGCCATTTCTGGAGTATATGGATGTGGGGATCAAGTTCCGGAGTACAATCTATATAATGACAAGAGGATATGAAACGGTTCAAGTTGAAGTTGGATTCGAGGCATACCTCGTAGAACGTGCGTGACGTGCATCACTTGAATGTAAAAAATATGCGGGACTGTCTGGTGAGGATGATATAGGTGAATTGTTATGTGATAGTAGTTTTGGGATGGAACAGGCTTCAGTTAGCACAACAGCCTGAGGTTCCTTGAACAGATTGTGTCACAAACCGTTCAAAACCACAAAACCAAATCAAAACCAAATCAAAACCAAACAGCATGAGCAGTGTTGCCACGGTCCGCCATCCCGTCCTGGTTCTGAACGCGTGAACCTGACTCGAAGGCACTACTATATGCTCAGGGAAAGCAGACACCCCCTCACAGTCCAGAACTCAGGCACTTTCCTTATAACATAGTTGACACTAGTCGACTTCCTCCACCAACTTCTGGGCACCCCTGCCCGTAGACCTCCGTTTACGCCTATTCCTTAAGAACGCCGCCCTTTTCTACCGCATCCCACTATCCCCCTTGTTGTCAGATCCCCTCCGGACCGTCATTATACCCCTTTTAATACAACCCTCCAACTGAAACTGTCGCTCCAGCCTGTGAACGCTCGCCTCAAACCTCTCAACCGCCCCCCAATTCGCACCCTATCCATGGGCTCGTGATTCCTCATCCTCCGGGTTCTTCACCTACAACAAAGTCCGATATCTCAATGAGAAGAAAACCTGGACCAGCACTGTCCGTGCCAATGTCGCCAAGCCTTATCGGCCTAATCACCTCATAGTCTTCCCCAGTGGCTGCGAATCCGGCACTCGATCCGAGCCGCCCACTGGGTACCCCGATGTGAACCTAGGTGCCCTAGTCTTCAGCTTCATGGCCTTCCAGGTGCAAACCTTTCTTAACCAGAGGCCTATCGTGTGCATCACCGTCCTCCCCAACCTTGCCGCGGGCCAATCTTTCTCTCGCTAGTTTTGCACTTTACTAGCACAAATTTCGCTATGTTCAGGTCGAATGGTGGCAGGTAGCCCTCCGACACCTCGAAGGCCCAACATACACTTTCTAAAAGTCAACCAAAGTCAATGTGGCCTGGCAGGCTAAAAGGAAAGGTAAGGCAAAGTGGCACAAGCCCTCCTAACCAGTCGTATCTGCTGCCGCTAATTAAGCCATGCCTGCTTCCAGCACACCTCCAACTATGACCCAAATCACACAGATTTACGCTACCTGCAACCTCGGCAAATATAGTTGGTTACACCCAAAGCAGAAGTAACCATCCAACACCGAGCCTTCCTTGCCGCGCTGAAGGCAGCTCGTCGCTCCCCGATGTCACATGATGCAGTTCGCCGCCACTCAGATTTCACACAAACACCAGGAGGACAAACAGGTGGGGTGACAAGGTATATCCACAACTCTCGATCACCCGGTACGGATGACCTATTGCAGCTCGAATTCCATCCCATGTTAGCAATCCTGAGGAGTATTGCCAAGGGTGGAAAGACAACTGGGAGGTCCTTCGTGGTGTAAGTACATCAGTTTGGCTCATCCCCAGATTGTTTAGGCAAGTCTGAACTAGTTGTTGGGTTGATGCTACAGACGTGACCGCAAGGAAGAGACCACCCCCGCGTTGCTCGCCGCACCCTCTTACACAGGCAAGCTTTATTCTGTTGCATTGCCCCCCATCTGCTGCAACCAAGGACCTCTCGAGCCCCCACCATGACGCGCATCCGTACAGCCTTCACCGAGGTTGTCGTCCGGCGCCGCATCTCACTCGGCATTGCTGCTCGAGCAACTCTTGCTCAAGTCGTCGTCCTCGCGTGAGGGTCACAATCGAGTGGCAACAACGCACGCGAGTAAGAACTCTGTCGTGTGCTGGACACTGCTATTGGCAGCCTGCACATGATTGGAAGTATTTACGAACAATAGGAGAGGCGCCGGAAGGAGAAGCACCAGCTCTATGAGGACAAGGAGAAGACTTCTACTCAAACAGCTGCTGGGCATTGGCCTAAGCAGGCATGATATGTACTTGGTCAGTCTGGCTTCCTTAAGTTAGCTGTGATCGCGTCATCCCAAATGCCTTCAATGTTGCCCCTATACCATGTATGAGATACAAGTTGACATATGGTATTTGAACCGGGATTACCTTGTTCGTCTGAATGCAATTGAAGGTAGCACAAATAGGCAACCTATACATCGACACCTCAGGCCTCAGCGTGAGAGGTGATGAGACCGCCCCGATGTCCATTTTTGGCGAAGCAGTCGCCAAGCAGTCATTGGAAAATCCCGACAAAGAAAAGTACGATTCCCCCAGTTAGCTGTCCAGCTTCTGAGTTGAGTTCAAGGAGATACAGCTACGAACCAAAAGGTGTCTTCAACACTGTTGCGTTGCGGAAAGGTGCTACCCGTTATGTTCCCCTCGCCGACATCGGTAATAAGTTGCGGGTCAGATTTTCTATTTTGCTGGTTGACAACTGACAGAATGACGCTTAACAAAGGCCACATCCACTTGGCTTCCCGTCGGGCTTCAGGTTCTCCAGAAAATTTTGAGTAAGGATCTACCTGTCAAATGCCCATCTTTTCGCCCAAGCTGGATCGCCATAAACCAATTTGCTTGTCTGAACTTCTGCGATGTCCGACCTCCACTAACTCTAGATCTGGGCTTTAATCACACCTGGCCATTCCATGTCGTGGGCCTGCTGCCGCAAATGCGAGGGCTCCACGTCACTCCTCATCCTTGTCGACGTACAGATCAGCGCCCCATCGAGGCCTCATCATTGGCTGTAGAGTGGATGTTGGTCCACTGGAGGCTGCGGAAGTGCGCTCGATTTAGGATCGAAGATGAATGGGTGCATGTCTAACATACAGCACTTTTTGTGTAGATTTCGTCGGGCTCCCTCTGCAATCTGTCAGCCATGCGTGCGACCTACATATAGAGCATGTTCAACACTACTATACACATAGCACCAGTCCATTTATTTCCATCACATCTGATTATGCGAAAGTACTAAGTTTATGTGGTCTTCGCGCAGAGATGATGAAACCACTCACAAGGGACATCAAAACCGCCATTAGCTATGCCCCGTAGTGTACAAAGTTTACCCAGCGCTCAAGGCTCACCCGCTCACCGCACTCATCTCCACTCCTCAACTTTTGTACAGCATCACGAAGCGCTTTCGCAGACCTCTCATGGTACGGCAGTGTTTGGTCTTTGCCATAGAACATCGACTTGTAAAAATATCCCGCCAGACGCTGACCATCTTTGTCTGCCATTGCCCACATTGTTCCAACCACGCTCCGAAATCCACAGTATTGGACCGCAGCAGTGAGATGCAGAGCCTCGTCAGCAATACTTCCCTCTGTCAGCTCCGCTGTGTGGCAAGCAGAGAGCAGCGCGAATTCAGCATGAGGAAGTCGAGACTGGACAAGGTCGAGGAGTGTGAGACGATTTTCGTCACGAAGCTTGAATGATGCGTCGAATGGCTTTCCGGTCTCTAACAGCCCGTGACATGCAATGTGAGCGAATCGATGATTTCGAAGGCCTTCTATAGCGGTCTCTGATGTCGCGTCTTCTAGAACTAGCTTATCGATCGAGGCTCCTAAAACGTTCTGTATGACATCGATTTCTTTTCCCACGCCGGGAAGTGTCTCATCATGTGGCGCAATAACAAGTAAGGAAGGTAATTTCGAAGTGTGTGCGCTGGCTTCATGGGAGTTGATGAGCGCAGAGAGAGTCGGGGTATATGAGGATATGTACATGTCGGAGAAATACTTGGTCTTTCCGTTTGACAGAATCGGACCCATCGCATGAAGTGGGAGAGAGCAGAATACGGATGTTGGGCACCACCAGACTCGAGATAGTTCTGGAACATTCAACTTGTGGAGCCTCTCAATTACGGGCTGTCCGACGAGCTCATAAAGGATTCTGAGGGTGCGACGTAAAGTACGATAGTATTTCTCTGATTCCGGGCGACTCGGACTCTCTCGGGCTTTTAGCAAGCAATGTGCTAACTGATTTGCTCTCTCGTAGAAGTTGTGGGAAGTACTGATGAGGGAAGGAGGGGAGTTGTACAAGATGATGAGGATGTCGGAGCGATATTTGCAATGGTTCACTATAATGACGGGTCCCTGTGAAGCGGCAGCTGTGAGAGAGTCGAATGATGCGGCCTTCAAAAAGTTCTCAAATCCTGGCAATCGTTGAATTAGTAAAATGAGCGTTTCACGCTCATCCAAGAGCATCCGCTGCCTCTGCAGGAAACGGCCAAATAGGTCCGCTCCTCCCGCTGTGGCTGCACCGACGTTCCCAGTCCCTCCTGGAGGGATGGACGTCATCAGTGATTCGAGATCTTGATTGATGACTGCAAGTTTGTTCGCTAGGGCAGGGTGAATGTCGGAAAGCTCGTGGATTGAAGGGTGAAGGCCATGCATTTCAGACCAGAGTAAAGCTCTTCCCTGTTCGAGCGTCTCAATCGCCTGCTCTAAGCGACCTGTTTCGATTTGATAGGATGCATACTCTAATGGCAGTGTATTGGCACCTTGAATATCGACAAGGTGGGCATGCTGTGTATGGAGGGTGGGCCCAAAAACAAGGGAGTTTTGCAAGCATGACATAGCAGTCTCATATGCTGTCGAGAGGGAGGGGTGCCGATGCGTTCGTGCGACGTCTGCCCAGGTACATGCATGTTTCAATCTGTCGGGTGGAATCGCGTATTCGTTATCGATACACATTCGAAGTAAGTGTATTGCCTCGTCCAAGTCATTTTCATTGTGAAGGCACAACCAGCGTTGAATATAACGTTTATAAAGAACTTCAAGTGCGCGGTAGTCAGTATGTCCTCGTATGCCCAGCACCTTAAGTGCATGGATGAGTAAAGAAGTTGATTTGTCGGGGAAGGACGGCCCATGATTGTGTTGGAAGTTGTGAAAGAAAGCCATACCCAGATTAAGAAGAGGATGCTTAACGTAGTCATGATGTCGAGCTGAATCGGGGGGAGCTGGCGAAGTAGCTCTCTGAGAATCTCCCATGAGAGGAAAGTATTTTGAGCGCTTCTCGATAAGGTTTGCTAAATACCCGTCAAAAGTGGAATAGTCCTCGCCCGCAGGAGAAGAATAGGTAAGTGCAGTCCGAACGCGAGATATTGCATCCTCCACATATTCTGAAGTTGGATAACTGTTGGATCGGTATACAGAAAGCCTTGCTGCCCCGAATAGCCCATAGATCCACTCAGTATTTTTCTTGTCTTCTCTGCCGGGATGATGAGCGACAAAGTCGTCATACAAGGCCATTGCTTCTTTAAAGTCTTCAACAGAACGATTTTGGAGGAAGTTAGTAACAAGAGTATTGGCTAGCGTCATGGAGGCGCTGTAGGATACTGGAGGGCGCATCCGAATATCATCCTGGCTGTGCTCGGCTAGCCTTCTCCTAACTTGAAGAGCGGTATCAATGGAATTGCATAAGATGTTCAAGGCGTATACTAGGTCATCCCCAGGTATATTTGAGGTTACAAGTTCGCGACACAAGATGATCATCTCCTCAAGTCGAATGTTCTCTCGTGCACCACCAGCCGCCAATGTTAATTGAGTATTCAATGCAGTAAGAAGCTCGATTGTAACTTTATTACGGGAGATATTGAACGATTCGAGGGTGACGTCCAAATTTCGGAGATGACGAAGATATTGAATAGCTGATGTTAGATCCTCGTGCTGTCCCGTACGCTCGAAGCGAATACGAAGAAGGCGTGCAAGCGTAAACAATTTCCATGCGATATGTTGGTGGGTTTCAAAGTGAGGAGGGTAAAGAAGGATAGCCTCCATGATGTGAGTAATGAGATTATCGAGGTGATCATCTTGATTTGACTGTGATAGCTTCAAGCGTTCGAGTCCTGCCAGAATCAGAACACTGAGATATCGATGGTGGTTTTTATGAGAATAGGAGTGTGAGGTGAGCCATTTCTGGAGTATACTGATGCGGGCATTAAGTTCCGGAGTACAATCTGGAAGAAAGAACTGTTATTAACTTGAATGACAAGAGGATGTGCCAGTGGTTGGATTCAAGGAATACCTCGTAAGACGTCCACTTTCAGTGGCATAACGTGTATCAGCAGGACGTAAAAACTATGCGATACCGTCCAGTGAGGATAATAGGTGAATAGTTGTGGTGGTTTTGGGATGAAGAATACTGTAGGCAACACCTTCAGTTCGCACCTGTGCCAGTTGACGGAGTCCAGAAGGGCGGCGGGATTCCAGTTGAGGGGTGAACGTGTGAACTCCGGCCGGGCCGGGGCGCAAACTGCTCTCGTCCTCCACGCGCATAATCAGGGTTCGAACATCAAAACCAAAAATTCTGGTAACCCTGATGAAATCGTAGCCAGGTCTTCTCAGATATAACATATACTCATCACATACCATTGTTTAAATTGAAAACAGAACCACTATCTCAGTGATAAGGCCCCTACGCTCGAAATAGGCGGCTTCCGACTGGTCCCGACTCCCCAGATTCCAGTGCATACTTATCCGCTTCATCATCGTCTATGCAGATAGTGGGGAATTGAGGCTATTGGAAGTTTGAGTGTAGAGGGCCAATCAAGGTGTGGACTCCGTCTGATGTTTGTCTTTTACCACAATCATGATTTGTATTCTTATTCATCTTTGGCATTACCGTCAATCTAAGCCATTTGCCTATACATACAGCCTGACCAATGCATTCACTAGTGGTGAAGAGGTGCTGCTTCATAAATATCAATGCTTTTCAAGCCACAGGTCTCAAAATAGGCGATGGAGGGCAGCTCATTCCCAACCCAACTCAGCGCCACATCCTCTTACGTGGCCCATCCCCCACTTGAGTCTCTCGATATTTTCACCATCGACAGCAGGTATCCGTGGACCTTCCTGAACCTGAAGCGCTTTTTTGGGACGAAGCGCCCCGCTTGTGATGACTCACATTCGCCGCTGATATAGACATTCGCGCGCAGCTCTGTCTACTCAAGGGCATTGTTGACCTAACTACAGGTGTGGATATAGTGTTGCCAGGGCTGCTCGAGGTTTTCCGTGTAATGACGTGGCTCCAAATCCTCCGAGTACAGCACTGTCGTGTCTTGGAAGCAGAGGGTCCTGGTCCTGCGTGTTGTGTAACGCCACCACGTCCTAAAATCATTTTCTAGTGTGCAGATACTCCTGTTGCTCACGGGTGGTCCGGGGTGGTATCGAATTGGGACGCTGGGTAATCTTTCTCGCAGCGATACGAGGATTCTTCCTGGGCGGTGTCGAGATACGAGTCATCATCGACAGCGGGCTACCGGTAGAACCTCCAGAAGCATTTTTCGGTGAAAAAGCGCCCCACCTGATGTCCGTCATTTTAAACAGGATAGTATGTGCATTCGTGCGCTACTCGGGCTCCTGAAAGGCATTGGGGAATTCATTACTGGTGCCGATGTAGCGCTTTCGGTGCCGCTGGGGCTGGCAATGCCGCAGTTGAAGTCCTCCGAATGGTGCATTCTTCCGTGGTGTGGGAGCAAAGGGGCTCGGCAGATGGTCCTGCGCCTTGCGTGGCGCTACTACACCTCAAACTTGTTTCCTCCCAGGACCAGACTCGCGATTCAACTCAATACGCCAGGAATTTTTCGTTTCCTCTTGTTCTTAGAATATTCATAATAAGTTACTTTTGCTACGCTGTCCCTCAGACTTTCCGTCCAGAGGCTGAGATAGATTCTTACAGTACTTGTTATTAAAGCGATTAGGTCGCTTGTACAGTACAAATCCGGGACTGTTAGGCCGGGTTATGCCCACTACGATGGTTGCCTCATTGACGCGTCGCTGTGCCTCCCACAAAAGTGCCACGTGGTTCTGCATCAACGCACCATCCACAGTGCAAAGGCACTTCTTCTGGCCCTCATCGGACGCGGTCAGCGGCCTGGGGAGTCTGAATTCACGTGACTCTATCCCGCGGTGGCGGACCTGGGTTATTCACCACAAAGGCGCGGTTGACAGCCTGTGCTGCATCCGTGTCGGAGACGCAGACGATAATTAAGGTTTTGTCAGACTTCCTCTGCAACCTATCCCTACGCATAGATCATCTTCTACGAATATTTAACACTTCTAAACACATAATCCACAGCCAACGCTGGCATTAAACACCATTTAATCCCGAACCTATATCATACGCAATGAAGTCATACTTTGGGTCTGACGGCTCCCAGCTTTCACATCGCGCGGAAAAGAGAGCGCGGAGATACTTACGACGCTCGTGATGAGAGTAGGGGTGTGAGAAGAGCCAGTTGATATGAAATGATGGTTGTTGGATCCAAGCTACACCTTGAGGGAGGTCCATGACCTGCATCCAATAGAAGGAAAACAAAGTTCGATTTCGTTCGACAACTCAACAGACCGAAGACTGCTGCCAGTGATAATCCAGTGGCCACGTGAGTGCAAGTCCACTTAGCGGTCGCCAAGGTGCCGGGGCCGCAGGTGCCAGTTGACACAGGTGTCAATGGCGCTCTCAGGCTCGGCCTGCACGCATTCCGGTCCTCTATCACTCCTGGCTCGTGGGCCCAAATAATGATGGATTACTCCACGCTACTTCCCATATATGTCGGCACTGCATCACCTCCACCCTCGCAACTTGGGAACTGCTCTTTTCCGCGTCAAGAACTTGAATACGTACAGTACCCTCTGCCTCGTCTCGTCAGATTCCTCCACGCAAATTCGATCGCCAGCCCCTTCCCACTCAATATTTCCATCGTCGATGCAGGTCCCCCGTCGAGGTTCCTGAGTGGTGCACGTTTCGAGCCTCCTTTGGTGCCTGACATGTGCTGCCACGTTCATCCGCGTGCCGCGTCTGGCCTCACAAATACGTCACGGAATTCAGGACAATCGTGGACATCGTTCCTCGAGAGGCCCCGTGCGATGCCACGCCTCGAGGTGCGAAGAGATGAGGGCGGTAGTCCCGCGCCTCGCGTGCCCCCCCCCTCCAACCCTGGTGTCGGGTAGAATGGCACACGGACCTTGACGCGGCACTGGACCCGACCTTTGTTCTTCACCCTTTCGTCTTCCTTTCCCCTCCTGCCCGCCTAATTTCAAGTTCCAACTACCATGTATCCCGTGCGCCTGTTCTACTTCTCTCCGCTTACATTCATCTTACTACGACTTGCAGGAGGTCAACAGGAAAGCGAGCCGCGTAGCCTGTCTAATGCTTTCAAAGCTCTTAGAACAGGCTGAACGGTGGGACGGCACGTATGGCCTGCATCTCGTGACGTCACTCAAAAGATGTTATCAAGCATCTAAAATCCGTCATCTCCCCATCCGATGCATGACTCACACGGAAGAATGAGACGTATTGCCTATCGCGAGCAAGTGCTCATCCGACACTAACGAGAAAGGATAGAGGTGAAGCTTGCAGATGCATGTGAGGATCGCCTAAGTTTTCTCGACCGGTACTTGGTATCCCCTGCGGACCTTGGCGAGGAGTGTGTCTTTGACAACAAAATGTACGTCTTACTATTACACTGTCATCGTATTGTGTGGGCTGACCGAGGGGCTGGACTTACGTGGCAGGGCGATTACTGCAGGTGCCTCGCAGAATTCGCGCGTCGTCAAGAGCGCGAGCGCTCAGCTCAACTAGCGCTATCATATAAGTTTTCGTATAAGCATCCTTTCAGCATATTACCAACGTGACACTCAACTTTGACGTCAATTTACGGTCCGCCCAGGATGGTATGTTCAGACATTCACTGATGACTCGATGAGACGACTTAAGAATTTTTTTTTCTAGAGGGATGAGGGGAGCGGTCGGCAACGGGAAAGGGAGTAACTTGATCGATCATCGTGATGATTGTTCGTTTTTCTTCTCATAATGTCGTTTCTAACCACCATCCTCAATCTATCTGGCAATTTTTTTGGTCGTTCTTCTTGTGACCTATTTAAACAATATGGACGAGCCGCTTCAGAACTGCTCTTCGCCGCATCAAGAGTTTGACGCTCTGTTTCGTCGGCCTGTGCACTGATATCCACTTGTTCGACCGCTTACGTAAGACGTTCACTGGAACCTCGACCTTACCGTTGTCGACGGCGGGCCATCTGCAGATCTGTAGACCTTCCAGCAGCACTCCTCGACTGAAAGTCGACCCACATGTGATGACTTGCGTTCGCAGCTGAATGCTATATGCATTCGTGCGCTGCTCGGGCTACTGGATGGCATTATGGAATTCACAACTGGTGCGCAAGTAATGCTTTCCGGTGTTCCTGGAGGTGCTCCGTGCTTGAAGTCCTCCAAATAGAGCATTATTCCGTGGTGTGGGAGGAAGGGGAGTTAGCAGACGGTCCTGGGCCTCGCGTGGCGCGACTGCACCTCAGACTTATTTCCTTCCAGGACGAGACCCCACGGTGGTCAGCGTTGCTTTCCATGCGCATCGAGGCACCGTCTACAATGCGAAAATTCCTCTTCTGGCGCGCTGGTAGTACGCATCAAATTGGGGTCGCTGGGCACCTCACCCGATTGGTGTCTCATTTCACGCAACTCAGTCCCAGGGACCACCGCGGACGGTTGGGGGACCTCAGCGGGGTTGATTCACCACAAGGGCGTGGTCGACAGCCCCTGCCGCTTTTGCGTCCCAAGACGATGGTAAAGGTTTCGTCATGCTTCCTCTGCGACCTATACCCTACTCATAGAGCATCTACGAATCTTTAGCACTTCTAATCACATATCCGAAGCCAATATTCAACACCATTTAATCCGATCGAACCTATACTATACATACTTTGTATCTGACTGTAACCCTTCCAAATCTCTGTAAAATTGACACAAATTTCTTCACATTCTGCCTACGCCCAAGTATTAAATTCTCCTGGGCTCAAGAAAGAAAGAAAAACCACTCACTGGGATTTCAAGAAGCCAACATCAGCTACGCGCCGTAGTGTACAAAATTCACCCAACGCTCAAGGCTCACTCGCTTCTCCCTCCTCAGCCTCTGCACAGCATCTCGAAGCGCTCGAGCTGACCTTTCATGGTACGGCAACGTCTGGTCTTCGCCATGGAACATCGACTTGTAGAAATGTTCCGCCAGATCCCGCCCATCCTCGTCCGCCATTGCCCACATTGTCCCGACCACGCTCCGAAATCCACAATATTGGACCGCAGCGGTGAGGTGCAGTGCCTCGTCGGCAATGCTCCCTTCTGTCAGCTCCGCGGTGTGGCAAGCAGATAACAGCGCGAATTCAGCACGCGGAAGTCGAGATCGGACAAGATCGAGGAGAGTAAGACGGTTGTCGTCACGAAGCTTGAATGATGCATCGAATGGCTTTCCTGTCTCCAAGAGGCCGTGGCATGCAAAATGGGCGAATCGATGGTGTCGGAGGCCTTCTGTCGTAGTCTCTGACGTTGCGTCATCTAATACTTGCTTCGTGATCGAGTTCCCCGAAACTTGTTTGATCATATCTATCTCTTCCCTCACTCCAGGTAGAGTCTCCTCGGGCGGTGCGATGACAAGTAACGAAGGCGGATCCAATGTGTGTACATTAGCTTCACGAGACTTGATGAGTGCGGAAAGCGTCGGGGTATATGAAGATATGTACAGGTCCGAGAAATACTTCTTGACGTTGTCATTCGAAGGGATGGGACCCATAGCATGAAGGGGAAGAGTACAGAATACGGATGTAGGGCACCACCAGACGCTCGATTGTTCAGGAATGTTCAACTTGCGGAACCTGTCGAGGACCGGCTGGCCAACGAGCTGATAAAGGGTGTTGAGGGCGGAACGTAACGCACGGTTATACTCCTTTGATTCTAGAAGGTATTTATTTCGCGTGTCCAATAGTCGATCTGCCAGTTTGTTCGCTCTCTCGTAGAAATCGTTGGTGGTAGTAATGAGGGAAGGAGCTGAGTCGTGCAAGATGATGAGGATATCTGATCGGTATCTGCAATGATTGATTATGATGACGGGTCCTTGTGAAGCGGAAGAGCGGAGGGTGTCGAATGATGGAGCCTTCAAGAAGCCCTCAAAGCCTGGTAATCGTTGAATCTGTGAAATGTGCATATCACGCTCATCTAAGAGCACCTGTCGCCTCTGCAAGAAGCAACTAAGCGGGTCCGCCCCTCCCTCATCTTGCACCGTGACTGCATCAACATCTTCGTTCCGATCAGGCGGAATGGATGTCATCACAGATTCGAGATCTTGGTTGATCGTGGCGAGTTTGGATGCTAAGGTAGGGTGTGTGGCGGAAAGCTGATGGATTGAAATGCGAAGGCCATGCATTTCGGACCATAGTAATGCCCTCCCCTGTTCGAGCGTCTCAATCGCTTGCCTCAAGTGACCCATTTCGACTTGATAGGATGCGTATGCTAATGGCATTGCGTTAGCGTCTCGAATGTCGACAAGGTGGGCATGCTGTGCATGGAGGGTAGGTGCAAAAACAAGGGAGCTTTGCATGCACAACATGGCGGTTTCGTATGCTGTCGAGATGGAGGGGTGTCGGTAAATTCGAGCAAGATTTGCCCAAGTACACGAATATTTCAGTTTTTCGGGTGGGGTTGTGTGTTTGTCGTCGATACAAATTTGAAGTAAACGTATTGCCTCGTCCAAGTCCTTTTTATTATGAAGCAACAGCCAGCGTTGAACAAAGCATTCAGACAGGGTACCAACCACCCGGCGGCGAGAATTTGTTCGTGTATTCTGTGTCTTCAGAAGAACATGGCTGAGTAATGAAATTGATTCCTCGAGGCAGGAAGTCCTGTGACCGAGCCGGAAGGCATGAAAGAGAGTCTCACCCAAGAAAAGAAGACTATTGTCCCTCAAGGCACCAGGTTGAGCCGAAGCCACCTCCATCTGTGCCCATTCAATACACTTTTCTAAATCTGATACATCGCCAGCACGGTCATGCTTGGTACGATACCAGTGGGCAAGTGCACGAAGGTATTTCACATGATGAGGTGTCCCTGGAAGTGTATCGCAGAGAAGATTCTCCAGATGATGAATTTGCTTCTCGATTGTCTTCATAGAAAAATCAGCTTGGATATCCAGTGTGCTATCCCATTGCACCGATATTTCCTCGGATGTGCCTGTGAGTGGGAGTGATGAATTTGTGACCTCTTGTGAAGTAGAGAATGTAGCTCGCTGGGGATCCCCTGTCAGATAAAAGTATCTGAAGCGTTTCTCCAAAAGCTCTGCCAAATATTCGGTCAAAATGGGATGTTTGTCGTCCCCAGGGGAAAAGTAGGAAAGGGCGTTGCGGACGCGAGATATCGCATTCTCCATATATTCCGAATTTTCATAAATGTCTAACTGGGCTACAGCAAGACTTGCTGCACTGAATAGTGGATCCATCCACTCTGGATTCGTCCTGTCTCTTCTTCGGGGATGATGAGCAATAACATTGTCAAATAGGGCAATTGCTTCCTTAGAATCTTCAACGGAAAAGCTTTGGCCGAAGCGACGGGCGATAGTACCAGCCAACGCTGTGGAAGCGCGGTGAGATCCCGGTGGGCACATCCGGATGGCTTCCTTCATATACCTAATCACCTGATCTATCGTTTCTCCTAGACCGCTTTCGAGTGGGAGTGACATGACGGAATCGCACAAGATGGACATGTTGTCGATTAGGTCGTCTCCGGAGATATCTGAAGTCTGGAGCTCATGGGATAAGACTAGCATTTCCTCGATGGTCTGCATCGCTGTGCCCACGTCCAATTGCGCTTGACAACACAACGCCTTAACAAGCATAAGAATAACCCTATTGCGGGAGAGGTAAAGGGACTTGAGAAGAAATTCAGAGCTTTTGAGATGACGGAGGTATTGAACAGAATATGTAACATCTTCGAGCTGTCCTGTGTGCTCGGAGCGAATTCGAAGAAGGTACGCGAGCCTATAAAAGAGCTCAACGATATGTTGATGGGCCTCAAAACAGTAAGGAGGATAAAGAAGAGATTCCGTTAAGGGTGTGATGAGCTTATTGAGGTCATAATTTTGATCCGATGGCTCCCAGCGTTCACTTTGCGCGGAAAAGAGAGCGATGAGATACCAATGACGCTCGTGATGAGAGTAGGGGTGCGAGGAGAGCCAGTTCTGGAGTTTTATTATGCGATCATCAAGTTTTGAGGTTGGACCTGGAAGAGCACATGGTTTATGAGGACGAGACCGTGAGGATATGAACTTAAACGATGACGTTGGATCCAAGCCATACCTTTCTTGATATCCATGATCTGCGTAAAATAGAACGTAAATCAAGCCCGAATTTGTTCTATGAGTTGATGCGATGGAGGTGGATAGCCGTGATACTTTGTTGATGATGAACAGACGACAATACCGGACCACGAAGACTGCTGTGCGCGGCCGATGCGCCGTGGCGTCCTGTCTGTTCTGCCGGGCCGGAGTCGTGACGATGTCAGCTGAGCCTTTCCTTGATTCCTTCCTTTATTGCCCTCTGAACTGGACGGCGCGCACTTTTTATCTTTATTTGTCAGAATAGTAAACTGTTGTCAACTCTTGCCAAGATTTGGTTCCTTTCTGACTCATGGTTGAAAAGCTATGTGGCCACTTGACCGCCAGTGGCAGAATAGACCATCCCCATCAATTATGCAATTATGACTTGTACTAAGTGGTGTCCACTTTGTCCTGGTCGTCATCATATGTGCCAGTGGTGGGAAACCATACAATATTTTATGAGCACAGAGCCCGTGACAAAGGAGCTCATCGAGGTACGTTCTTACATATCTGCTTAAGTACCACGATCATACGACCTCAACAGTTACGCTCTTTTTAGGCGTCCCAGGGTCCAGGAAGTGTTAGCAACTCGACCTATTGACCACTGCGGGTGTGTCTGATGCGCAGTCCCCAGGGTGGGGCAGATAGATGCGGAGGAATGCCACAGGATACATGATCCTCATTCCTAGCCCAGTCCGCTATTGAAATAAAACATTCTCATAACGAGCTCCTAGGATTGGTTTTACCTATGTATGGGTCAGGCATGATGGTGTGGGAATGCTAGAGAAGCATGTCGTCGTTGGCTGCGGATGAGGCGAGGCCGGTGAGGCCTCGATGACGATTTAGGAGAAAGGGGTGCATTCTGGTGCGGAAGCGCGGAGATGCCGAGTGTGACGTACCGCTGCAGGTGTTAGACATCTGTGCTAACTTAGTATGTGGTTATTGTTCCGACATTTTTCCTATTCCTCTCACTTTTGCTCTCTAGGCACGTTCGACCAGAGCGCTACTTGGCCAGGCATACGCTGGCCGTCGTTGCTGTTGAGGAGCACCTATTGGAGCTGGCCAGGCCAGAGGGATGTTCTCTCAATGTGATTCCTTGTCGCAAAACGGAAAACTGTCAAGGACAAAAATACCTTGCTCTTGCTCGATCTGGATAGACCAGCATTTCCCAGAGGCGTAGTGACAGTTCCTGGACATCTGTTCGTTCCTGTCACTGTCCCTGTGATATTTTTTATGGTGGTGGGTGAATGGTGGCTGGGGAAACTGAGATCGTGAAGTGTGCGATTACTAGTAGGAAGTGAGACTTGATTAGAGAACTTGAAGCATATGAGAGCCTGAGAGATATTCAAGTTGCCAATGGCACTAGGCACATTAGCGCACGAATACGTAGGTCTATTGCCGCTGCGTCCATGGTACAGTACTGTACAGGACAACTGCCGCCGTCTGCCGCATGCTTGACTCGAATTCGCTGAGATAGTTGGATGACCTTCGTCGTAGCGCTCGCTTACATAACATTTCGCGTGTTGTGCGCGACGACAAATCTTTGCGCTCAAAGTTACAGAATGGTCCATGGCCCCTTCCTTCAGCTCCCCAACCAAACTTCCTGTTCTTAGCAACTATGCGTCAGATAAATCCCCATATCCACCATTTTCCCCAGAGTTCGAACCCACAACTTCGGAACTGCTCGTTGCCGCGTCAAGCACACGTCTCCTCTGCTTCGTAGGCCCCCGCACTAACATCATACTCCCCAAGATTAATCGCTTACTAGCCCATCCCACTCAAAGACCTCAACATTTCCATTGTCTACAACGGGTCCTCCGTTTCTCAGTCACCTTTTGAGTCACCTTCGATGTTTGACGCTTGCTGAGTGTATATCCACGTGCCGATCTGGCCTCTCAAGTGCGCCACGGCACTCACGACAAATGCTTATATCGTGCGTCCGGAGTTCATCGAGAAGCCCTGAGTGATGTCGTGACCCACGGCTTTAGGTTCTACGAATACAGCACCGCTCACGCAATGTGGGGGGAAGGTGAAAGTCCTAATCCCGCGCCGGCGGCCCCAACCCTGGTGCCAGGTAGAGTGGCTCATGGACCTTGATAAAAAGTAATGCAACTCTGGATCCGACCTTTACTCTTCACTCTTTCGTCCTCCCCCCGGCCCACCTACTTGCAACTATCATGTCTCCCGTGCGCCCGTTCCACTTACCTTGCGCTTGCATTCACCTTACTTGCATTTGCAGGGGTTCCACACGAAAACAAGCCACCCAGCTTGTCTAATGCTCCCGAAGTTCGTGGAACACTGGCGGACTGAACAGTGCGACAGCACGTATGACCTGCATCCCTTGACCTTGTTCAAAAGATGTCATCAAGCAGCTGAAGTTCATCGTCTCCCACTCAGATGGGTGAGTCACTAGGGAAGAATGAAGCCTATTGTCTATCACGTACAAGCATGGTACAGGTATTATGTGTACGTGCTAGCGTGGCGTTGAAGGCATAAGAAGCAGGAATGGTATACGGGGACGCCAACGAACGCGAGCAAGTGCTCATCCGACACCAACGCGAAAGGATAGAGATGGATCTTGCAGGTGCATGCATGCAAGTATTGCCTGAGTTTGCTTGACCGGTACTTGGTATCCGCTGTGGACGTTGGCGAGGGTGTGTCTTTGACAAGGAAAAGTACGTCTTATTGCTACATTGTGATTGTATCGTGTGAGCTGATGGAGAGGCTTGCTTACAAGGCAGGGCGACTACTACCTGTGTCTCGCAGAATTCGCGTGTCATCCAGAGTGCCAACGCTCAGCGCAACTAGCGCTGGAGGTGCAGGAATTTGTATAAGCACAATACCAGCATGGCACTCAACTCTGCTGTTTTCTTCCCTGGTGTCCGCGGAAGTCCTAACCGTGAGTCCCACCTGGCGAAGGACGCATTCGGTGAGGCTGTCAGAGATCCTCCAGAACGGTATGTTCAGGTTTCTCTGATGTTCTGAGGAAATGACTTAGGCATATCTTTTTCTAGAGGGACGAGGGAAGCAGGCAGCAGGAAAAGGAATGATTTCTCGGTACTCATCGATCATCATGACGATTTTTCGTTTTTCTTCTCATCATTTAGTTGTTAACCACCTTCCTCGAACCACATAGCACCAGAGAATCTATTTTAATTGTTCTTATCTTTGTAGCCTGTTCGATCAGTATGGACGAGATAACCGCGGGTCGTGTCTCGCTCACTCTCGCCACTTCCTATTTCCGATTCGCTTTCGCGCGGCGCATTGTACAACCGTCGGTCGTGAATTGGGGTGGTCTGCCGGTGGGTGATGAACAAAGCGAGTCTTCGTGGTCGCCCGAACCTTCGAAAGGTGCACAGGAGAAAGATCTGCGTTCGTTATATGAACACCTCAAATGAACTGTTGGAAGGAAGGCACAAGGCAGCCACCCACGGCCCGCCTACCAACCGGGCTGGGCCGCTCGGATCTCGGACTTCCGAGATGTCACCTCCGTCGCCCTCAATATATCAATACTCATTTCTTTCCTCCGCGTGTCCTCGGAGTTCCTCTTTGTTACTTCATGAAGTAAGTAGGATAGATTTCGCCTTTCATCCCTCAGTCTTCCTTCCCAAAGACTGAGCTCCGCTTCCTACATGAACCACTCTTGCTGATCCATTGGACAGACTTAAAGTCGCGTTGTTTAAGTTAGAAAGACCGATTGTCCAGTTTTTCCCCCGCCTTTCTAAGGACTACGAGCATATGAAATGATTGTTGATGCATCTATGCCTTGAGCAACGTCCATGACGTGGAACGTACGAAGAACAGAAGAACTCTGAAAGAGTGCGTCAGTCGGCCAATCGGATAACCCGAAGACTGCTGTGCGCGTCCCGTTCGCACTGGTGCCACTGTCAGCCCCTTGGTGGGTGCCGTTGCCTTACGCCGTTGCCATTCACCGACTGGTCCACTGAGCTCAGGCTCTCCCTGCTGCTTTCTTCCTCCCAATGAACCTTTGATCTTGTTTGCTAATCTAGTAAACCGTCGTCAACGCCTCACGGGATCCGATAGCGATTCCTTTCGGACTCGTGTTGAACAACTTCAACGCCGCCACATGACTGAGAGAATACACCATCTCTGCAGGTCACGAGTCGGATTTATGACTTGCAAGTGATTCTTGAGCGCAGGAGTTCATCGAGGTGCGATATCCGTTTCTTTACTTGTCATCATGTCATTGGGCCTTACTAAGGCCTCGACAATGATGTCCGAGCTCTTGACTCTACACATATCTCAGATATCTAGTTCCGTGTTGAGTCCAATCAGAGGTCACTGTGTCATTCTTCCGCGGCCCCCCGGCTCCCCATCGAGCTTCTGCAGATCATCTCCCTTTTTTAGTAGGAACCTACCAACCTTCTCGCCCAGAATGCACCGTCATAACCCAATGGTGATCAAGTGCTCCACGCCGCTCCCCATCCACGCAGATATCACATCAGCGCCTCACTGATGCCTCATCCGTCCACTTCGGAATTGCTCTTCGCTACGTCACATGATACGCACGGTCCACCGTCAAGTATCGGCCTCCGCCAGTGCACCGGCATCCTTCGCGTTCTCGATTGCTCATGTGGCCCATCTACACCAATCTCTCGCCTCGGCCTTCAATCCTATCACGTTCGCAGTTGATATATACATTTGCCCGCCGCTTTGGAAGCTCAAGGGCGTTTCAAAAGTGAGGATATGGCGCTTATTGAACTGCTCAAGGTCCTCCGCGGCATGTCGCGGCTTGAAGTCCAGTGCGGCGTTTTTGTGAACCGTGAGGCGCGGGAAGGAGTGGAGGGACCTCGTCCTATGTCTCATGTGAGTCGCAGCGTGTGACGCCATCGCATCTCAAACACGTCTCCTTCCAGGACAGAATGCCACCGTGAGGCTGCTTCTTATTGCTGTCCATGCGTTTCGACGCGCCTTTTGCAGCGTGGAGACACCTCTTTGATGCTCGTGGGCCATCTCGAGTTCGGAGCACTGGGAAAGCGATGGGAGGGTTCGTTGCATGCGAGTTTGTCCCCGAGCGGGACGACGGCGGATTTCCGAACGGCGCGCGTCATTGGGAACCCCACACGGGATTCCATTTTCATATGGCCTGCCTCCCCAAGCCGCTGCACCCCCATTGCAAGACCACGAGCTGTTTCTCTTACAGGTCAATCGGACCAGGAGTGCCGCGGACCGAGCAGCAAATCCCTGCTCGAGAACTAGAGCCCATTCTTCCGTCAGTCCTACCTGTTTCTGTAACTGTGCACAACACATGAAGGACCTCACCATTGAGCCAGATGTAGAGCAGGTAATCGATGACGTGGGGATATCAACGTCAAAGACGCCGCTGTAGAGTGGACGTTGGCCCGTTGGGGGCGATGCAGAAGTGCGGTCAACCACACGTCGGAGGTGGGCAGGTATATGAAGTATTCCGTAACAAATCAATAGCTACACTTGAGCCATGCTCAATAAGTTGTAAACCGCTTGACAAGTAGTTATGTGGATATCCACAACCCGGATACATAATCGCTTGGGCGACCGAGCTTATATAATACACTCTCAGCACCTCCATCACCACGATACAGTAGCCTTTTTCCCCTTAAATCTCCGCGTAACCTCATTTCGAAAGATGTCATCAAGCAGTTTAAGTCTATCATCGCGTACTCCGACGCGCATCTCACTATGGAAGGACGGAACATGCTGTCCATCGCGTACAAGCATGTCATGGCCAGCGCACCGTTGAAGGCATCGAGAAGCAGGAGATGGCCAGCGGTCGCGCAACCCAGCGCGAGCAGGCACTTATTCTGCACCAACACGAAAAGGTTGTGCTGGAACTTGCAAAGACGTGCAAGGATCTCTTCAATCTTCTAGACTAGTACCTGGTTCCTGCCGCGGGTCCCGGCGAGGAACGTGTCTTTTATTACAAAATGTGCGTCCTACCTTTCATTTTGTCATTGTCTCGTGTGTCAGCTGAACCCGGGGCCGGATTTATAGGCAGGATGACTATTACCGGTACCTCGCAGAATTGGCGCGACGTCAAGAGCGCGAACGTTCGGCGCAGCTGGCGCTAGAAGCGTACAAGGCTTCGTATAAGCATGCTTTCAGCACATTGCCAGTGTGGCACCCAACTTTACGTTTTCTTCCATGACGTCCGCGGAAGTCCCGACCGTACATGCCACCTGGCGAAGCATGCATTCGATTGGGCCCGTCGGTGCTATGCACGCCACACCGGACCCTACGTTCCGCGATTCATCAATGATCTTGCATTTGTTGAGAGATGATATCATCTTATGATCCGCGGAAATGCTTCAGGATGGTACGTTCAGACGTTCTCTGATGACCCAAGGAGACGACTTTAACACATCTTTATCTAGAGGGACGAGGGGAGCAGGCAGCTGAAAAGGTGTAATTTCTCGGTACTCATCGATCACCATGATACCTTTTTTTTCGTTTTTCTTCTCATTATGTAGTTACTAACCAACATTGTCGAACTATGTAGCACTAGGGAATCTTTTTTGATTGCTCTTTTTTTGGAACCTGTTCGAAAAAATACGAATGAGATGAGCGCGAATCGTGTCTCGCCATCTCCCATTTCTGATCGGTTTTAGGGCGGTGCATTATACAACCATTGGACGGGGCGGTGAATCAGGAGGTCCGGATGTTGAACATGAACCAGGCGAATCTACTGTGGTGGCCTGGGCCTCATTCTGCGTCATGTCTATGAGTACTGCTGATGAACTTCTTTCTGTTAGATCCAGACTTACTGTAAAGTTACTTGAGTTGTAAGGATCATGCTAATAGTATCGGCGCCTGCCGGCCCAGCAGGAATATGGCCCACTGCCAAAACTGTCACACGATCATTTCGGCCACTTCTTTCAACGAGCCCCACCGCCGAGCCCTCAGGCTGTCCTGCTATGATAGGCAATCAAGAATTGCACTGGACTATTTTTTTTTTTCGTTCATCTAACATCCATCCCAAAGCCCTACCCACAACTACAGCGGACTTCCATTTTAGTTACGTGGGGAGTGGTGAGACGAAGCGAGGGAAGGGCAGTGGTGGATCAGTACTGCAGCCGCATCCTAGGCCTGCGCCGATCGGATAGGTCAAGGGCAAGCACGTACTCGTACTTGACTGTCTACTATACGCAGGATGCTGTGGAGTAAGCATTTCGGGGTTGTAAATTATATGATTCTAGTCCCCGAGGTCTGAGACCAGGGTTCTGAATTTACTGTCACGGTACTGTACATTGGAAATTCCATATTATGAACTGAAAGCACCAGTACTATGATACTGCATTTGCGTTGCATGAGCCGCAGCAATCGTACTTTCGGGTCCGACGTCAGACCCTACCCGTCATAACGTTGAGTACCTGACGCACCTGACGAACTGGCGTAGCGAACTCCCACGCGTGCAAGTGAGGCCCGCGTTCAACATGCATCGGCCACGTACGCTGTTCCTGTTGTCCAGGCACCGCCTCTCCCATGTCTCTGACTCGGACTTCTTTTAGTTGGGCAAGCACTGCTTTGCAAATAGCAGTTAGCTGACCATCACATTTCCTCTCTACACAGGACACGTCAACCTGCAAGTAGCCATTCGTGTCAGCTCTGCGTTCCCTGACGCGTGACTCCTTCATGACCAAAGAGTTGCGTAGTTATCTCAAGGATATCCCATTTTCGCCCATCCCACATGTTGAGTTGAGTTGAACTCGAGGTGTTGGCGCTGTTATTAGTACCTTCAAGATTGCTGTCGATGCCTTCGCGTTGTGGAAGGTTGTTTTTCCTCACTCGTAAGTTGTGTGCGACAGATCTTTACACTGTGACGATGAGTTGACCGAATGTATGAAGGTCCGGGGCCGTTCGACTCCCCATTGAGCTCCAGAATATGTTCCTGCTCTTAGCAAAGACCTACGCGTCAAATTGACTCCCTTGTTCGTCTTCCTACCCAGAATGGATTGCCGTAACGCATGTTTGTCGGTGCTAGCGCTCCGCCGCGCTCGGTCTGAACGTACTTTGTACCTCAATCACACCCGGACTTTCCGCCTCATGGGCCCAAGCAATGATGGAGTGCTCCGCACCACTCCCCGTCCATGTCGACATCCGCACCTCATCGAGCTCATCCACAGATGGCATGCACCCGCTCGCCGCTTCTGATCTACTCTTCACTGGGTCAAGGTTATGCATACCCCGTCTTGTCGGCCTCAGGCTCTGCACCGACATCCTCCGCATACTCGATCGTTTACGTAGCCCATCGACACTCGAGTCTCTCGACCTTTCCATCGTTGACAGCGTACTACCCGTCGAGCTTCCAGAAGCGCTTTTCGGCGATAAAGCGACTCACTTGCGACGTCTCACGTTCGCATCTGACATATTCATCCGCGCGCCGCTCTGGTTACTCAAGGGCATCGCGGACTTCACGACCGGTGCGGACGTAACACTTCCGGAGATGTTGGAGGTACTCCGTTCGATGCCCATGCTCGAAGTCCTACGAGTACAGCATTCTCGCGCGGTGTGGGAGGAGCCCAAGGGTCCTAGTCCCGCACCACCTCGCGTGGCGCTACCCGACCTCAGACTGATTTCCTTCCAGGATAGGACCCCGCGGCGATTCGTGGTGCTTTCCATGCGCATCGACGCACCGTCGACAGTGCGCCGACACCTCTTCTGGCAGTCAATGGGCGGTGTCGAATTGGGATCGATGGACCAGCCTTTTCACGGCGATGCGAGGACTTGTCCCGCGCGACTCCGTCCCAGGCGGGGACGATGGCGACTTGAAAGTGGCGCGCGTTACTGGTGGCCCCACAAGGGGTTCTTTTACTACATGAACGCGGTCGGCCTCGGCTCCTGCTACCTCCACATCCCAGGACGATGCGCTCTTCCTTTTCCAGATCGACTGGGCGAGGAGTCCCGTGGACCCGCGTAGCGAAACCCTGCTCGAGCACTCGAGCCCATTTTTCCATCTGTCCAGCCTATGTGCGCAGCTGCGCTTGACACGTGTGCAGACACTTACCGTTGAGCCGGACGTAGCACAACTGATTGATGATGTGGGGACACCGATGTCGATGATGCACTGGGAATCGTTCCTCTGTTCAGAGCTTAGGACTCTATCGGGGTACACCATCTCTTCTCTACTCAATTTCTGCCCATTCCCTCCTTCCAAACCTTCAGAAACTCTATGTTGTCCAGTGCACCGTGAAATACATGTCCGAGCAGTCGGACGGCCTCATTCTCTCAAATCTCGAGACACTTACCATGCGGGGGTCTCCAAGCCCAGCTACCGTGGCTGGCGATATCCAGAATATGGGAGAGGAACTTATTGGGCTGTTACGTAGTCGGTATGGCCTAGAGGTGATCCTGATTGGCTGCAGAATGGATGCTGGTGCGTTGGAGGCTATGCGGAAGTGGGCTCAAGTGGGGATCGAAGATGAATGGATATATGTGTAACATAATTTGTAAAGAATGTAAAGGCTTCGTCAGGCTTCCTATCACCTACGCGTATGACCTACGTATCGACCGTGTTTGACAAATCTTTCAACGATCTTCAACACTACCGTACATACATCCACAGCCCATACATAGCACCATCATACGAACGGATCTCTATCATACACTCCTGTACTGGAACACAACACCTCCCAATCATTGTGTACCTTGTAAAATCCATAAACTTCTCTTCACATCTGGTGATCTGATCATGCGGGTATGTTGAGCTCATGTGGCCTTTGCGGAGAGAAAATTTAAATCACTCACATCAGAAATCAAGAAACGGTCATCAGCTAGGCGCCGTAGTGCACAAAGTTTACCCAGCGCTCCAGGCTCACTCGCTTCTTTCTCCTCAGCCTCTGCACAGCATCCCGAAGCGCTCCAGCCGACCTCTCGTAGTAAGGCAGTGTCTGGTCTTTGCCATGGAACATCGACTTGTAGAGATATCCTGCCAGGTACTTCCCATCCTTGTCCGCCATCGCCCACATTGTACCCACCACGCTCCGAAATCCACAATATTGCACTGCAGCGGTGAGGTGCAGCGCCTCGTCTGCAATACTTCCCTCTGTTATCTCCGCCGTGTGGCAAGCAGATAACAGAGCAAATTCAGCATGAGGGAGTCGAGACTGGACAAGGTCGAGGAGAGTAAGACGGTCGTTGTCACGAAGCTTGAATGATGCATCGAATGGCCTTCCTGTTTCTAAGAGGCCATGACATGCGAAGTGAGCGAATCGATGATGTCGAAGACCTTCTGTTGTAGTCTCTGACGTTGCGTCATCTAAGACTTGCTTCGTGATCGAGTTCCCCAAAACCCGTTTGACTATATCTATCTCTTCCCTCACTCCAGGTAGAGTCTCCTCAGGCGGCGCGATGACGAGTAACGAAGGTGGATCCGATGTGTGTGCATTAGCTTCACGAGACTTGATGAGTGCGGAAAGTGTCGGGGTATATGAAGATATGTACAAGTCCGAGAAATATTTCGTGGCATTGTCATTTGAAGGGATGGGACCCATAGCATGAAGGGGAAGAGTGCAGAATACGGATGTGGGGCACCACCAGACTCGAGATTGTTCAGGAATGTTCAACTTGCGGAGCCTGTCGAGGACAGGCTGGCCAACGAGCTGATAAAGGGCGTTGAGGACAGAACGTAGGGCATTGTCATACTCCTCTGATTCTAGAAGGTATTTGTTTCGCGTGTCCAATAGTTGATCTGCCAATTCGTTCGCTCTCTCGTAAAAATCGTTGGTGGTAGTGATAAGGGAAGGATGGGAGTCGTGCAAGATGATCAGGATATCTGACCGGTATCTGCAATGATTGATTACAATAACGGGACCTCGTGAAGCGGCAGAGCGGAGGGTGTCGAATGATGAAGCCTTCATGAAGCCCTCAAAGCCTGGTAATCGTTGGATCTGTGAAATCAGCGTATCACGCTCATCTAAGAGCACCCTTCGCCGTTGCAAGAAGCGACTTAGCGGATCCGCCCCTCCCTCATCTTGCACCGTGACCGCATCAATATCTTCATTCCCATCTGGCGGAATGGATGTCATCAGAGATTCGAGGTCTTGGTTGATTATCGCGAGTTTGGATGCTAAGGTAGGGTGTGTGGCGGAAAGCTGATGGATTGAAATGCGAAGGCCATGCATTTCGGACCATAGTAGGGCTCTCCCCTGTTCGAGCGTCTCAATCGCTTGCCTCAGTTGACCCGTTTCGACTCGATAGGATGCGTATGCCAATGGCATTGAGTTAGCGTCTCGAATGTCGACAAGGTGGGCATGCTGTGCATGGAGAGTGGGCGCAAAAACAAGGGAGGTTTGCATGCACGACATCGCAGTCTCGTATGCTATCGAGATGGTGTGGTGTCGGTAAATTCGTGAGACATTTGCCCAAGTGCACGAATGTTTCAGCTTGTCAGATGGGGTTGTGTGTTTGTCGTCGATACAAATTCGAAGTAAACGTATCGCCTCGTCTAAGTCCTTTCCATTATGGAGTAACAACCAGCGTTCAACGAAGCATCTAGACAGGACATCAAATGCCCGGCGGTGAGTATCTGTTTGTATACTCTGTGTCTTTAGAAGAACATGGCCGAGCAATGAAATTGACTCCTCGAGGAAGGAAGTCCTGTGATTGAGCAGGAAGGCATGAAAGAGATCCATACCCAAGAAAATAAGACTACCATCCCTAGAGGCACCAGGCTGAGCCGAAGCGACCTCCATCTGCCTCCATTCGATACACTTTTCTAAGTCTGACACGTCGTGAGCACGGTCAAACTTGGTATCATACCAGAGGGCGAGTGCACGAAGGTATTTCACATGATCAGGTGTCCCTGGAAGTGTATTGGAGAGAAGATTCTCCAGATGATGAATTTGCTCCTCAATTGTCTTCATAGAACAACCAGCCCGAATAACCCATGCGCTATCCCACTGCACCGATATTTCCTCGGATGTGCCCATGAGCGGGAGCGATGAATCTGTAACCTCTTTTGAAGTACAGAATGAAGCTCCCTGGGGATCACCTGTGAGATAAAAGTGTCTGAAGCGATTCTCCAAAAGCTCTGCTAAATATTTGGTCAAAGTGGAATGATTGTTGTCCCCAGGGGAAAAGTAGGAAAGAGCGTTGCGAACGCGAGATATCGCATTCTCCATATATTCCGAATTTTGATGAATATCTGACTGGGTTGCAGCAAGACTTGCTGCACTGAATAGTGCATCCATCCACTCTGGATTCGTCCTGTCTCCTCTTCGGGGATGATTAGCAATAACATCGTCAAATAAGGCAATTGCTTCCTTAGAATCTTCAACGGAATGGCTTTGACCGAAGCGACAGAGGATAGTATCAGCCAACGCTATGGAAGCGCGGTGAGATCCTGGTGGGCACATCTGGATGGCTTCCTTCATATACCCGATCACGTGACATATCGTTTCTCCTAGGCTGCTTTCGAGTGGGAGTCGCATGACGGAATCGCGTAAGGTGGATATGTTGTTGATTAGGTGGTCTTCGGAGATATCTGAGGTCTGGAGCTCACGGGATAAGACTACCATTTCCTCGATGGTCTGCATCGCAGTGCCCGCATCCAATTGCGCTTGACGACACAACGCCCCAACAAGCCCAAGAATAACGTCGTTGCGGGAGAGATCGACGGACTTTAGGAGCAATTCCGAATTTCGGAGGTGACGGAAATATTGAACAGAATATGTGACATCTTCGAGCTGTCCTGTGTGCTTGGAGCGAATTTGAAGAAGGGATGCGAGCAGAAAAAAGAACTGAACGACATGTTGATGGGCTCCAAAACAGTAAGGAGAATAAAGAAGTGCCTCCGTTAAGGGAATGATGAGCTTATTGAGGTCATAATTTGGGTCTGATGCATCTGATGGCTCCCAGCATTCATACTGGGTAAAGAAGAGGTCACGGAGATACCAATGACGCTCATAATGAGAGTAGGGGTGCGAAGAGAGCCAGTTCTGGAGTTTTATTATGCGGTCATGTTCTGAGGTTGAACCTGGAAGAGTACACGGTTTATGAGGACGAGAGGATATGAAATGATGGTTGTTGGATCCAAGCTATACCTTGAGTGATGTCCATGATCTGCTTAAATAGAATGTAAACAAAGCACGGGTCCGTTCGGTGAGATCGACGCAGATAGATAGCTGTGATAGCTTGTGGATGACGCGATGACGAACAGATGACAATACCAGGCCACTGAATGAGACTCGGAAGCCTGTGCCGCGCGGACTCGGAGCACGAATACTGCGTGCCCGTCCGCAGTTGTGACAGTTATCCACCGAGCTTTTCCTTCCACTATTACTGTGCTCTCAGGCTCTGAACTGAAAAACAAAAGGACCGTTTATCCTTATCTAATTCGTAAATTGTTGTCAGCTCTTCGCAAGATTCGATAGCGATTCCTCTCTGGTTCGTGTTGAAAAACATTGCCGCCACTTGCCAGTGACCGCCAGTGGGACTGGGTAAAATCACCATCTCGGTCGATTATCGATTATGACTTGCAAACGGTGTCCATACTTTATCCAGTTCGTCGGTGTATGTGCCGGTGGTAGGAAACCGTACGAGATTTCTTGAGCACAGAGCCTGGGGCTTATCGAGGTGCGATATCTTTACATATGTGCTTGAAAACCACGGTCATAAGATCTCGACAGTTATGCTCTTCTTATGCACCTTGGGCAGTATTAGCAATCCGACCCATTCATCTGCTCCATCTTTCTCCGCTATGAATAAAAAATTCCTCTTCCATGCACACGAGTGCCCTTCAAGCCACGGAATTCAACATCAGTGATGAAGCAGAGCCCATTCTTACCTCAGAACCACGTCCTCCAACTTTCCTCTTCCTTTCCCGTACCGTGATGATCACCTATCTCGCGTAAATGCATCAAATCCTAGTATCCATTGCACGGCGCCTCGTACATCGGTCGGTGGTTCTCCGAGTCTGACGACTATGCTGGTGTACCTGATACGCACACCCCAAGGCGGGGCATGTAGAATTGGAGGAACTCCAACAGGATACATGACACTCATTCCTAGCCCAGTTCACTATTCAAACAAAACATTCTCATAACGAGCTCCCGGGTTTGGCTTTACTGTGTATGAGTCAGGCACGATGGTGTAGGAGTCCCAGGGAAGCATGTCGCATGGAGTCGTCATTGGCTGCGGATGAGGACTTTAGGAATGGCTGAGAAGGTTGGGGAAAGGGATGCAGAATCTGCGCGGAAGCACAGCAATACCGATTTTGTGACGCACCAGCTGCAGGTGTCAGACCTCTGCGCAAGTATGTGGTTATTGTACCGACATTTTTTCCTATTCCTCTCACTTTTTCTTTCTAGGCAGGTTCGACCGGAGCGCGACTTAGGCAGGCCAGCAGCAGTTGCTGTGAAGGAGCACCCATCGGAGCGATGCTCTCTCAATGTGATTCTTCGTTGCAAAACCGAAACTTTCCATGCAAAGTATTGTCTCGCTCAATCCGGACACATCAGCCTTTCCCAGAGGGGTAGTGATAGTTCCTAGGTATTTGTTCGTCTCTGTCGTTGTCCTTTTGACTACGCTGTGGTAGTGGGTGAATGATGGCTGTGGAAATCGGATCGTGAAGAGAGCGGTCGTTCAATTAAGAATATGAGGCTTGATCAAACAAGTATATGAAAGATGTTCAAGTTGTCGATGCCACTATGCACATAACTTCTCGTGCTACAATATAAGTGACTATTGCTATTGCGTCCTCGGGGTTCCGATCACGTGATGCAGCACTTGTCGCTTCATTCACTGGTGGAGCCCGAGGTTCTTCAAACCGACCAATTCTTTTTCTCAACAACTATGTAATTCATGATTTCAGATACACGCCTTTTTTTCCAGAAAAATGGTCACTATAACCCATTGACATGCTGGGCTCCCATGGCTTGTACAAACTCTCTCGTGGGCCCAAACATGGCAAACAATGATGGAGTGCTCCACGCCACTTCCCATCCATGTCGACACTGCATCACCGCCTCATCGGCCTCATCGTCTCATCTACAGATGGCGTCCACCCGCATCAAGGATACGCAGCATCTGCTCGTCGGCCTCCGCACTGACATCCTCCGCCTCCTCGATTGCTCACGTAGCCCATCGCCATCCGAGTCCCTGCGGACGTAACGCTTCCGGAGCTGTTTTCAGTACTCCGTTCGATGCAGAGGCTCGAATTCCTGCAAGTACAGCATTCTCGCTCTGTGTGGAAGGAAGCGGAGGGTTCTGGTCCCGCACCGCCTCACGTGGCGCTACCCAACTTCAAATTGATTTCCTTCCGGGATGGGTCCCCGCGCCACTTCGTGTTGATTTCTATGCGCATAGACGCACCGTATACAGTGCGCCGACACCTCTTCTGGCAATCGTGGGCGGTCTATTGGCGTATGTGACGATGATTGTATGTGATTCTTGAGCGCAGAGAAACTCATTGTCGAGTCATCGAGGTGCGATCCGTTTCATATTGGCTTTTTCAACAGTCACAGTTTCTTAAGACCTCGATAGTGATGCTCTTCTTATTCATTCTGGGATTATTAACAATCCGAGCCATTCATCACGTTCCACTTTTCTTCGCTCCCCCAATAATAAATCTATTCTCTGTGCATATACACCATTCCATATGTCTTCGCCACGGTGCATTTTGTAATGCGCCTCGTACTGGAGTACATCTGTCGATGGTTCTTCGCAGTTCGAACTGAAGACCGTGCCGGCGCGCCTGGCCTCCACCTTCCGGGCGAGCATGTAGAATGTCTGAATGCAATAGAAAACATAACGCTGGTTGCTAGTGCAGTCTGCTACTCGACTCGAGCGATAGCAGAATCTAGGGAAGAATTGCTGGTCTTGTAACGTTTCTGCTGGTTGTATCAGAATACTGGCCAAGCAGCTTCAATTCTGGCACGTAGATGGTTCTTGCCCCTGTCTTCCCTTACTCTTCTCAACTTTCTTCCTAAGCAGGTTCCACTGGAGCGTCTCTTGATTAGGAACACGCTGGGTGGCCGTTGCTGTGAGGGCCACTCGTCAGAGCTGGGCGAACTTGAAGGCAAGGGAGTGATCTCTGGACCCCCGCTCCACCACGTTCCAGACGCCGTTGTGGACGAGGACGAGTTGATAATGATCAGTGTCGTGTTTGAGAACGAGAAATTACCAAGTACAAAACTCCTCGCTTGAATCGGACAGATCGGCTTTTCTCGGAGTGGAAGGGATAGTCTCCGGCTGTGCATTCCTATCGCGGTCCTTGTAGCGGTGTTGGCGTGAGGGTGTACATGTACATATGGATATTTCAATTGACATCAGAGAGCAAGGAGTGCGGAGTTATCGGCTAATAATATGGGATGAGTGAACGCAGCGGAAGGCCTCTACCTGCTCGGTTCGGAACTGCTCTTCACAGCACCAAGGACACGTACTCTCTGTCCCGTCGGCCTCCAAAGCGACATCCTCTGTATTCAGGATCGTTTTCGTAGTCCATCCCCCTTTGAGGCCCTCGACGTCTCCATTGTGGATAGCTGGCTACCCGTCGAGCTTCCCGAAAGTATCTTTCTGAGGGAAAGCGCCCTACGGTCCCCCACCTGCGATGTCTCACGTTTGCAACTGATATATGGACTTGCGCGCCGCTCTGGCTGCTCAGTGGCGTCGTGGAATCATGACTGGTGTGGATATAGTGCTTCCGTAACCACTCGAGATCCTCCATGAGATGTCCCGGCTGGAAGCCCTGTGGGTGCAGCACCTGTCGCGCATGCGGAAGAAAATCAAGGGTCCAGTAATCCGGTTCGGGCACGTCGCGTGGCGCTATCGCACCCCAAAGTCATTTTGATGAAGGATAGGACCCTACGCCACATTGTTTTGCATCCTTTGCAAATTAACGGTCCATCTACGGTCGGTAGACATCTCGGGCACTCGTTAGGCTGGAAGGCTGGGCGCCTTCAGTCATCAATGCATCAACAACCTTGGTCCACGTGACTTTATTGCCCGTGTCAACGCGACTTGCCACGGTTGCTATGCCACAAAGACGCGGCGAGCCTTAGCTCCCGCTAGGCTCGCGTCGTAGGACGACGTGTTCCTCTAGAAACGTTGCCGTCAGTGCAGCGCTTACAGCTCCATCGGGGTACCTTGTTCCCTCTCTCCGCGATTTCGCCTCATTGCCTCCCTTCAAGCCCTCGGACACTCTATATTGTCCATTGCATTACGAAATATCTTGATCTGCTGGAACTTCAAGAGGCTTATGATGTGGGGGCCTCAAAGTCCGGGTCGCTGGCGCGTTAGAGACCACTCGGATGCAGAAATGCGCTCAAGTGGACATCGGAGATGAATAAGTATGTCGGTGTGTGTCTGAAGTAGTCCATAACAAATCAATAGCTACACTACAAGTCGTAAGCCGAGAGACGAGTGATCATCCATATCCATAGTCTAGATACATCATCACCTATGCGACCGGATCTATATCGTGTACTTCTTGTACCTGATTGTAACGCCTCCCAATCTCTATACTCTATATAGTGACGAAATCTCTTTACGTTCTGCCAGGTGCAAGTATTAGACTCGTGTGGGCTCATTGGAAGAAACTGAAACCACTAACCAGGAGCATCAAGAAACGAACATCAGCTACGCGCCATAGTGTACAAAATTTACCCAACGCTCCAGGCTCACTCGCTTCTCTCGCCTCAGCCTCTGCACAGCATCCCGAAGAGCTCGAGCCGACCTCTCGTAGTAAGGCAACGTCTGGTCTTCGCCATGGAACATCGACTTATAGAAGAATTCTGTCAGGTACTTCCCATCCTCATCCGCCATCGCCCACATCGTACCCACCACACTCCGAAATCCACAATATTGCACCGCAGCAGTGAGATGCAGCGCCTCGTCGGCAATACTACCCTCTGTCAGCTCCGCAGTGTGGCAAGCAGATAGCAGCGCGAATTCAGCATGAGGGAGTCGAGATCGAACAAGGTCGAGGAGAGTAAGACGGTCATTGTCACGAAGCTTGAACGATGCGTCGAATGGCTTTCCTGTCTCCAAGAGGCCGTGGCATGCAAAATGGGCGAATCGATGGTGTCGAAGACATTCTGTCGTAGTCTCTGACGTTGCGTCATCTAAGACTTGCTTCGTGATTGAGTTGCCTGAAACCTGTTTGATTATATCTATCTCTTCCGTCACTCCAGGGAGAATCTTCTCGGGTGGCGCGATGACAAGTAACGAAGGTAGATCCGATATGTGTATGTTAGATTCACGAGACTTGATGAGTGCGGAAAGCGTCGGTGTATATGAAGATATATACACGTCCGAGAAATACTTCTTGACGTTGTCATTCGAAGGGATGGGACCCATAGCATGAAGGGGAAGAGTGCAGAATACGGATGTAGGGCACCACCAGACTCGCGATTGTTCTGGAATGTTCAACTTCCGGAGCCTGTCGAGGACAGGCTGTCCAACAAGTCGATAAAGGGCGTTGAGGGTGAAACGTAATGCACGGTTATACTCCTTTGATTCTAGAATGTATTTGTTTCGAGTGTCCAGTAGTCGATTTGCCAATTCATTCGCTCTCTCGTAGAAATCGTTGGCGGTAGTGATTAGGGAAGGAGGGGAGTCATGCAAGATGATGACGATATCTGACCGGTACACGCAATGATTGATTACAATAACAGGACCTCGTGAAGCGGCAGAGCGGAGGGTGTCGAATGATGGAACCTTCAAGAAGCTCTCAAAGCCTGGTAATCGTTGGATCTGTGAAATGAGCACATCACGCTCATCTAACAGCACCTGTCGCCTCTGCAACAAGCGGCTAAACGGGTCCGCCCCTCCCTCTTCTTGCACTGTGACTGCATCAATATCTTCATTCCCATCTGGCGGGATGGACGTCATCAAAGATTCGAGGTCTTGGTTGATGATTGAAAGTTTGGATGCTAAGGTAGGGTGTGCGGCGGAAAGATGATGGATAGAAATGCGAAGGCCATGCATTTCGGACCAGAGTAAGGCTCTCCCCTGTTCGAGCGTCTCGATCGCTTGCTTTAGCTGGCCTGTTTCGACTTGATAGGATGCGTATGCCAATGGCATTGCGTTAGTATCTCGAATGTCGACAAGGTGGGCATGCTGTGTATGGAGGGTAGGCGCAAAAACAAGGGAGCGTTGGATGCACGACATCGCAGTATCGTATGCTATCGAGATGGAGGGGTGTCGGTGGATTCGTGCGAGATTTGCCCAAGTGCACGAATATTCCAGTTTGTCGGGTGGGGTTGTGTGTTTGTCGTCGATACAAATTCGAAGTAAACGTATCGCCTTGTCTAAGTCCTTTCTATTATGAAGCAACAGCCAGCGTTCAACAAAGCATTTAGACAGGACACCAACTGCCCGGCGGTGAGCATCTGTTCGTATACCCTGTGTTTCAAGAACATGGCTGAGCAACGAAATAGACTCCTCGAGGAAGGAAGTTCTGTGATTGAGCTTGAAGGCATGAAAGAGATTCATACCCAAGACAAGAAGACTACCGTCCCTAGCGGCACCAGGTTGAGCCGAAGCGATCTCCATTTGATTCCATTCGATACACCTTTCTAAGTCTGACACATCGCCAGCACGGTGAAACTTGGTAAGATACCACCTGGTGAGTGCACGAAGGTATTCCACATGATCGGGTATCCCTGGAAGTGTATCGGAGAGAAGATTCTCCAGATGATGAATTTGCTGCTCGATTGTCGTCGTAGAACAACCAGCTCGAATACTCAATGAGCTATCCCACTGAACCGATATTTCCTCGGATGTGCCTGTGAGCGGGGGTGATGAATCTGTGACCTCTTTTGAAGTAGAGAATGTAGATCGCTGGGGATCCCCAGTGAGATAAAAGTATTTGAAGCGACTCTCCAAAAGCCCTGCTAAATATTGGGTCAAAGTGGAATGATCTTTGTCTCCAGGGGAAAAGTAGGAAAGTGCATTGCGGACGCGAGATATCGCATTCTCCATATATTCCGAATTTTCATAAATGTCGCACTGGGTTACAGCAAGCCTTGCTGCACTGAATAGTGCATCCATCCATTCTGGATTCGTCCTGTCTCCTCTTCCAGGATGATTAGCAATAACATTGTCAAATAAGGCAATTGCTTCCTTGGAATCTTCAATAGAAAAGCTTTGGTAGGAGCGAATGCCGATAGTATGAGCTAACACTATGGAAGCGCGGTGAGATCCTGGTGGTGGGCACATCTGGATGGCTTCCTTCATATACCTAATCACCTGATCTATCGTTTCTCCCAGGTGGCTTTCGAGTGGTTGTCGCATGACGGAATAGCTTAAGGTGGCCATGTTGTTGATTAGGTCGTCTCCGGAGATATCTGAGGTCTGGAGCTCACGGGACAAGACTACCATTTCCTCGATGGTCTGCCTCGCTGTGCCCTCCAATTGCGCTTGACGACCCAACGCCGAAACAAGCCCACGAATAACTCGATTGCGGGAGAAATTGACGGACTTTAGGAGAAATTCTGAGTTTCGGAGGTGACGGAAATATTGAATAGAATATGTGATATCTTCGAGCTGTCCTGTATGGTCGAAGCGAATTCGAAGAAGCTGTGCAAGGTAAAAAAGAGACCGAACGATATCTTGATGGGCTTCAAAATAGTAAGGAAGCTGAAGAAGTGCCTCCGTTAAGGGAATGATGAGCTTATTGAGGTCATAATTTGGGTCTGATGGCTCCCAACATTCAAATCGCGCCCAAAAGAGAGCGAGGAGATACATATGACGCTCGTGATGAGTGTAGGAGTGTGAAGAGAGCCAGTGGTGGAATGTGTTAATGTCATCATCAAGCTTGGAGGTTGGACCTGGAAGAGAGCACAGTGTGTGAGGACGAGAAGATATAAAACGATGGTTGTTGGATGCAAGCCATACCTTGAGGGACATTCATGACCTCCATCCGGTTGAACGGAAACAAAGTCCGGGTTCCTTCAACTTGACTGAGATCGTAGATGGATAGTTGTGTAAATGGATAGCTGTGATACTTTGGGGATGACGCGATGGCGCGATGATGTGATGGATGAGCGTTGACCAGACGACACTACAGACCGAAGACTGCCACAATACTGGTTCGTAGCCGTGATGGTGACGAGCCGCCACTGTCAGTTGATACCCGATACACCAGCGAGTTACGTACTGTATCCTCTGCCTTGTCAGATTCCTCCGCGCGAGTTCGATCGCTTACGCAGCCTATCCTCACTCAACGTTTTCATACTCGATGCAGGTCCCCTCGTCGAGCTTCCTGAATAATGCACTTCTCGAACCTCTTTCGGGGCCGGACGTTTACTCTGGCTTCACAGGTACATCAGGGAATTCAGGACAAGCGTGGAAATCTCAAGAGGCTTTGTGCGATGCCACGGCTCGAGGTTCTGCGAGTTCAACACCGCTCTTAGGCGATGTGGGAGGAAGATGAGGGTCGTAGTCCTGCTCCTCGCGTGGCGCCCCCCCTAACCCTGGTGCCAGGTAGAGTCGCACATGGACCTTGGTCGTGGCTGTGGACCTGACCTTTATTCTCTATTCTTTCGTTTTTTCCCCCCTGCCCGCCTACTTGCAACTATTTCCCGTGCGCCTGTTTTACTTTTCTCCGCTTGCATCCCTCTCACTACGACTTGCAGGAGGTCAACAGGAAAGCGATCCGCGCATCTTATCTAGTGCTCTAAAGCTCTCATAATAGGCTGAACGCTGGGACAGCACGTATGACCCGCATCTCTTGGTCTCGTTCAGAAGATATTATCAAGCAACTAAAATCCATCATCTCCCACTCCAACGCATGATTCACAATGGAGGAATGAAACCTATTGTCTATCGCGTACAAGCATGCCATTACGTGCACGAGCTAGCACATCGTTGAACGCATAAGAAGTAAGACGCGAGCAAGTGCCCATCCGGCACCAACACGAGAGGATAGAAGTGTATGCAGTGATCGCCTGAGTTGTCTCGACTGGTACTTGGTACCCGCTGCGGACCTTGGCGACGAGTATGTCTTTGGCGACGAAATGTACGTCTTGCTGTTACATTGTCATCGTATTGTGTGAGTTGACCGAGGGGATGGACTTACAAGTCAGGGCGACTACTGCTGGTGCCTCGCAGAATTCACGTGCCACCATGAGCGCGAACGCCCGGCTCAACTAGCGCTATCGTACAAGTTTTGTATAAGCATGCTTTCAGCATATTGCCAGCGTGGCACCCAACACGACTCAGCGTGACACTCAACTCTTCCGTTCTCTTCCTTGGCGTCCGCGGAAGCCCCGACCGCGCGTGCCGTCTGGCGAAGGGTGCATTCGATAAGGCCATCGGCGGTTCTATGCATGCCACACCAGACGCTGCGTTCTTCTGCTGAGAGATGACATCAACTTACGGTCCGCCCGGGATGTTATGTTCAGACATTTACTGATTACTCTATAAGACGACTTGGAAACATCTTTATTCTAGAGGGATGAGGGGAGCAGTCGGCGACGGGAAGGGCGTAATTTCATCGATCACCGTGAGGATTATTCGTTTTTCTTCTCATAATGTCGTTTCTAACCACCATCCCCGAGCTATTTAGCAGCATGGATGAGCCGCTTCAGAATCGTTCTTCGCCGCATCAACAGTTCGCACACTCTGCTTCGTCGGCCTCTTCAATGATATCTTCCGCCTATTCGATTACTTGCGTAACCCGTCTCACTCGAACCTCGACTTTCTTATTGTCGACGGCGGGCCATCTGTTGACCTTCCAGCAGCACACCTCGATGGAAAAGCACCCGACATGCGATGACTTGCGTTCGCAGCTGAATGCTATATGCATTTGTGCGCCGCTCGGGCTAC